>JAEMWC010000304.1:735000-795000 GCA_016490735.1 Pachyseris speciosa | reverse complement strand
CTGACATAAGTGGGTTTTGCTGTTATTTTCAATAGCTTCTTCTCATCAGTTATTAATCTAACATCAACTCTCTTTCTCAGGGTTTCCATTGTCTTGCCAAATACTGAGTTATTCATCAATTTGAAGAAGTCTTTCTCAAAGGCATTTTTAGCATAAGTTCTTTTCTGTGTATTGAAGTCAATATACTGCCTCAGCCAAGGGGATTGTTTGAACTCAAGCACCCTATGGACTTTAGTTATCTTCAATCCCAAGTCTGTATATAATTGGAGATTCCTATAATGGACCACATACTTATCTTTGTTGTTTAATGTTGGAATCAATTTATGAACCAATCCTGTGGAAATATTGAATTTCTTGGCTATATCTTTGCAGTAATCTGATAACATGTCTCCAGTTACTTTCACCTTCTCTGGTCCAAGTGGATAGTCATTGTGAATATCATGTAACTCTTTGGGATATTCAAGATCAACTTCAAGTATCAAACCCTTTCTTCCATCTTCTTTATACTTAGCTAGATTCAACTTACTGATCTGCTTTTCTGTCAACCATCTGAATCCACCTGTTGGAAGGTATTGACTCATTGCCCAACCATATAAATTATTGGCATCAAGACACATGATATATTTAGAGGGTGCCTTCTTATTGTAATCTTTCATGTATTTGTTATTTGCTTTACCGTATCTGTTGGCAATATATGATATACCACCCCTCAAACCCTTTTCAATGAACTGGAACATATTAATGTCAGTTATCAATTCAAGTTTAATATCAGTCATCTTCAGCATTGCATCCCAGGACAGTCCAGGAGATGTGAAATAATGACATGGATCCAATTTATAATACTCAAGACATGTTTTCCTAAAGTTTTCAAATACATCAGCCAATAGCAATATGTCTGATTTAAGGTATAGATCATGATACTCTCCCATGTTTTTCAGAGAGAATCTGTCCCATACATTTTGTGCATGCATATAGTCCTCATCTGTTATATTTTCATTGTTCAATATGCTATAAAAGTCTTCTTTGGAAGGTAGTTTGTCATTAAACTTGTCAAAACTGTCCATATAGTCATAGGGATAAACACCTTTCTTTGCCATCAAATCAAGTTTATCACCTTTGAACTCATCTGATGTGTATTTCAATGACTCCTTGGGTAGATTACTGACAAGTTTCTCCAAACTGGAGCTCATGAATTGGAAGCTGTCAATGAATGTAAGGTGATTACCAAGCCTAAATGCCATATACTTCTCCATGTTATTGGGGATAGCATTGATTGTCATTTGACAGTCCTCACCTTTATTATTCTTGTAAGTATGCTTCTTGACAATGTCTCCAATCTCTTGCATAATAAAATGACTATCATAACCTCTTAGATTGTGAAATATAACAGGTATCTTTATTTCTTCTGGGTTTACTCTAAGTTTCAGGTTACATTGTTGATGAGCTGATCCTCTATACTGACCAGTTATATGACAGTGATCTCGTACTCGAATATCTTTGTCAGTGTATTGTTTATCGCAAATGTGGCAAACTTTGGCTTTTCGGAAATCATCCTTATTATCTTTTGTCATTCTCAATGGTTTGTTGAATTCCTTTTTCATAACCTTCTTGCAATATGCAACTTCATCCAACATAGCTTCCATGAATTTGAACACAGCTTTTTCACCTCTGTATATCTTCACTGGTTTGTTATATTTATCATCATAGCAACAAACAACCTTATAACCATATCCACAATCACTGTGCTTCTGATAGGCTTCAGTATATGATTTATCATTGTTGGGTTGACAGCCATGTATCTTCTCAGTGATAGCTTCAAAATCAGCATAGATTACAAATGGTATCTGTTGTTGTTTATGGTAATTGTTGAATTTCAGTATATTGTTATCTTTGGTTGGCATCTTTATTGCTTGTGTACCATTGACTAGTATACAGTTGTCCTTGTGATCAGCCAATATTCTCTCAGATGAGAAACACTGCAAACAGTGCATGCAAAAGTGTTTTCTTTCTTTGTGCTTTGTTTGATTGTACATAAACTTGTTGAAATCTTTTATCAGCACATAATGCTTGTTTTCATTTTCTGTTATTAGAAGCAGATTTAAGCAGTCTGCATATTTCTCTTTTGAGACAAAAATTGGGTATGGTTGTTTATCCTCATAACCGAAAACGTTGATATTGATCTCATTTTGTTTTTCAATTTTGTTGTAATGTTTGGTTGTCACTGGAAATTCAATTCCTGAATAATCCAATTTGTCGATATACTGTTTATCAACTTTTTTAATCCTCTGTGGGTATTTGTCTTGTGGATTCAAATGCCTGATGTGACACCATCTGAAGCATTCATTATCCTCATTTTTCATATTGATCAAACCCTTTGCACTGTTTCTGAGTTCATTTGGTAGTTTAATGTATGTGGAGCCCTTCATTGGTTGGTATTTTACTACATTGAGATAATGACTGTCAATAGATTCAATAGTCCAACCTGAACATTCAGAAACCCATTGAGCTATCTTATTCAATATTTCCTCTTTTGCTGATTCTAGTGATTCTGCTATTTCCAGATTATTGATAATTGTTTTTGCTACACAGTTGAAATATGCTGTTTTGTATTCTATTGCTCCATTAGACGTTTTTGTGAATTGTACCTTTAGCGTTTCAACAAATTTCAGTCCTTTCATTTCATTTAACAATTTTTTAATATGTATTTCGGTTGCCTTTCTTGTGCTGTGTAGTTGCGCTAGAGGGTCTTTGTCATTCTTGATATCGATTTCAAAAGATTTTGTGTAGCGCTTCAGAGCTTTATCAACTTGCTCTATCTTAGTCCTTGGTTTAGGAACTGGCTTTTTGGCTCTTGGGGCGGGAACTGGTCTGTCCCTAAATTCCAATGGTGGAAGAATAATGTTGTTTTCATAATCTTGAACCATTTGTTTCACACTCCTTTGGGGTGCTGGAGATGGTTTGTCCCTAAATTCCATTGGTGGAGGAATTATACTATTTCGAGGTTTGGTATCATCCACGATCACGATCTTTGGTTTCTTTTGCTGCTTCAACAGCAAATTAATCAATTGAGATTTACTCAGTGTTTTCAAATCTTTCTTATTCATATTATATTATTATATAATATTATTACATACTTTTAAATACTTTAATAATAAATTTTATTTAAACGAATATTATCTAAATCTCTATTATAATGAGTAAGATTGAAATCAATGAATGCGTTTATAATATCCATCCAGTTTATGATCTGTATGCTTCTGATAAGGATGGAAACTTTATAAATATTGTCAAAAAAGTGCCAATGAAAGGAGCTAAGCAAATCACTGGTTATATGAAATGTGGTGTGAGAAAACATGGTCAAAATAGTAAAAAAACGTATTATGTCCATCGTTTTGTATGGGGATGTCATAATGGAATTATTCCGGAAGGAAAAGTCATAGATCATATTAATAACACAAAAGATGATAATAGATTGTGTAATCTACAACTTATGACACAACAACAGAATTGTAAGAAATCAGCAAAAGGTCGGGATTATTCATATGCTACTACCCAAAGAAATCCAAGATGTGTAAAAGCGACTAATGTTAACACTAAAGAATTTTTATATTTCAATAGTATATATTGCTGTTCACAACATCTTGATGTAGCTATTGGCACTGTGAAAAAAGTTTGTGATGGAGTCATGTATCATAAATCAAGTAAATCAAAGAAATATGGATTTTCATACAAATTTGAGTATGTTGAGAAAGAGGATCTACCAGATAATTACATAAAATCAGCTAATAAAAGACCACAGAGAGTCCCTGATGAAGATAAAAAGAAACACCATGCACAAGCTATGATGAAATGGCAAAATAAGGAGTACAAATGTCCAAGATGTGGCAAAATAATGAAGAACAGCGGTAGAAACTATCACAATAAGGTCTGTAAATGATTATTCTTCCGTTGACAAGTATAGTTTGCTCTCTTCCATGTGTTTGGTTATTTCGTGGATTAAGTCTTCGAAACAATTGCTCATGATGTACTTACACTTGTTTTTTTCATACTTTTGCTTCATAATTGTTTGTTTATCCGTCACCCGGTACACACCAGTTGGACTTTTGAATTCGAGACATAGAGCATTGTATTTTCTAGTGGGATTCATTAACATCAAATCACATTGTCCAGACATATATCCTTTGTTATAACTTTTGATTCTCATATTTGAGCTTATTTGATTTTCACCTAAACCGGCTATCATTAATGCGTCTTCATAATTTTTTCTGATGAATGAAACAATCTTGCAGTGTAAATCATTTTCA
Organism: Pachyseris speciosa; assembly: GCA_016490735.1. Taxonomy (NCBI): domain Eukaryota; kingdom Metazoa; phylum Cnidaria; class Anthozoa; order Scleractinia; family Pachyseridae; genus Pachyseris; species Pachyseris speciosa. The sequence goes on along the minus strand of JAEMWC010000304.1, from coordinate 790,696 downwards.
TTTTTAATCAATAGCATGTTATTGTTTCTGTTATTGAACTGCTTTTAATATCCTAGTTTTCTGATTGATGGTAATACTTTTGATGTAACCCAATGTTTGAATTTTACAGCTTCTTGTTTTTTAGAAGATAATATTAGTCAATAAAATCCTGATTCATTTATAAAAAAACATTTGAAAGTTTTTTCAATGGTCTCAGCACGAGGTACCGTTTCGTTACATCGTGAATCAGTAGCCTCGGCACGAGGTACCGTTTCGTTACATCGTGAATTTATGATTATTTTGTGGTCTCTTAAGATTTTATCATCAGATACAACATGATCTTTGATAGCTTTTTGTGGATTTTTATATTCAAGAATAGTAGCTATGTCTCTACCTCTGAACCATATATCATTTTTATCATCAAGATAACAATCTATTGATACATCTAATTCTTTATTATCGTAGGAATATTTTTGCATTTGTATATTATATTATAATAATTTATTTTTAAATGTCATTCGTCTGCGTTTTAAATAGCCAGAAACTGAAAAATTTTTGGCTACATATAATAGCAAATAACAGAATACTGTAAGGTCCACTTATATATATGTTAGATAATTTTCTCTTTATAATATTTCTTTTAAATCCCTAATTGGTATCCAACTGTTGAAGTCATCACTATATCCCTTCCACTTCACCAAAGCTTGTTTCTTCTTGTAATCTCTGGGAATGACTTTATCAATACGGAATACATTCTGTCTAGCTTTTAATAACTCAGGTTCATAAAAACTCCCTTGTATTTCTTCATCGTTGAGATCTTTTAGTTTGTATGTTATTGGATTAGTGTACTGGATCTTATCAACTGTAAACACTTCTTCTGTCCAATTTAGTGTATAGCCCTTGTCGAACACATTCCGTTTATACTTAGATATTCGGACCTTGTCACCAACCTTGAATTTTGGTTTCTGTTTTAATGTTTCTATATCACCATATAGATTAAAGTAAACAGTTCCTTCATTCCTCTTATCAGATGCTTCAACGGGTGTCATCTTTATGCTTGAATGTTTGGTATTATTATACTGTTTCACTAATTTTGGTAACATGTCTAAATACTGTGTATTACCTTGAACAGTGAACTGCTTCCACATTTTGGACTTGATTGTCCTATTCCATCTTTCAACTACTGATGACTTCTCTTCATTCCCAGTTGAGTACATCTGTACACTATGTTTCTCTAATAGGTCTTTCAAGTGTTTGTTATAGAACTCTTTACCTTTATCAACCCATAAATACTGTGGTTTTCTGCCTTCCTTGAATATTGTTTTGAATGCTTCAGTGACAGATTCACCTTTCTTATCCTTCAGTGGGACAATCCAACCATATTTGCTGAAGACATCAATAACCATAAGAAGATATCGATATCCTTTATTCCATTTACTAAACTGTTGCATTTCAACTAGATCACTTGCCCATATTTCATCAATTTTATTTACAATCACACGCCGCCGAGTGAAATTGCGTTTTACGGGTGCATGTAATTCATCAGCTAGTTTTTCTTGCCAGTTTTCTTCACTCGACGGCTTTTTCCGTTTTTTGAAACACCAAGACCTAATTTCTGTTTTTTGTCAATTAAGAATCTGGCTGTTTGACCCCATTTTGGCATCTCACCATATGGTATTTGATCTAGTGACTCGACCATTGTTCTATCACAATCACCTTTATTTTTTCCCATATCATAACAAATATCATGATAAGCTGCTATTTCATCTACTTTATTGTAAGGTAGGACATTCCACTTTAAAACCTCACCAGTATCTTTATCATATTCTAATTGCTCATCCAATGGATTATAAGGGCCCATGTACTTATACTTACTTGGAGTCCAACCTGCTTTTGGTTTAGGAAGCTTGCCAATAACCTTATGAATGTCAATAACACCGCCACGTGTATAATCAACACCCTTGATATCAGTTTTATGGGTTTGTCTCTTATCATCACGCTTTGGTCGTATTTTTGTACTTAAATCAAATAATGCTTGTTTTCCAACTGAACTAATAGCCGGCTTTGCTAGGGAAAGTCCTTTATTAATCAAATACTGTTGATTTTTTGGATTTCTTAGAGCTTCTGAAGCATAATATCTTCCAGCTTGCAATGCCTTTTTACCAATCATTGGAGCCGCATGACCAAGCAAATCTAATCCAGTTGTTAATATGCCCGCCACTTCAGACGGGCTATTCAGTTTCCCTGGTTCCTGACAAATTTAGTCTTTGTTATTCCACACTCAGCACAAGTGCATTTCATCATAGTTCGACCATTTTTCGTCTTCTGATATCTTTCACTTCCTGGGACACATTCAGTGACTTTCTTCTGTTTGACACAATATGATTTCATATATATATGTGAGTTAGATAAGTTCCCACCTTTCTTCCTCTCCATTGCTTCTTCTATTACTTTGTTTAGTTTTACAATTTTGGCATTTATTTCTTTTCTTTTCTTGTTCTCTTCCTTTTTGATTTTTTTGATTGCAGCTTCGGTTGCAGGATCACCCAAAATTCTTTCATTAGTCTTTTTCAATGATTTGTTGACTTTTACAAGTTTGGTATCTTTCTCCTCTTCATTAGTCTTTTTCAATGATTTGTTAATTTTTGCAAGTTTGGCATTAATATATTTTCCTTTTTCAATAAGCTTTTCTGCTTCTTTTTTGATCTTTTCCTTTTCATCTTTTCGAGTGTTTGTGTATAGTATCTTGTCTCTGAGTTTTTTGAGTGCAGCTTGATTTATTATTCTTTCAGATATTAATTTCTGTCTTTTTCCGGTAAGGTCATTTTGCGATCCTTTAGTTGCAAGAATACGTGAGTCAACCGTTTTTTTCCCCCAGTATCTAATTTGTTTCCTCTTTGCACATTCTTTCATAGAGGATGGTGTCTTTGTCTTATCAAGACCACAAGTGCAATTCATATACCAATAGGTTAGATTAATCTGGGTAATATAGTTTCATTCTACCATCTTCATTTCTTATGTAGCATGATGGGAATAATCTGATCCAGCATCCTTTATTATTCGAAGCATTACACCTCATAAATTCTTTTGTTGAAGGACCTACATACAATGTATCATTACCACCAATCATTTGAAATGGAGTCAATTTAATCATTATTATTCTATTATCAAAATATGCATCTTGAATTCTTAACCACTGATTATAAGTTAAATCTACATTAACTTCACAAAGTTCTGACATTATACAAATGGATTAGATATTTTTAAAGTAATCTATGATGAACCTGTGATTAACACTTGTATCTGTTGGATTGAATTTGGAATTGTGTATTGTATCCAGAATTGATCTACCTTTTTGTCTCTCGAGAAGATAGTACAAACACCAATATCCACACAAAACTGAATCCCTTTCTTGTATCTCATCACCAGAGTATTCAAGTTGTTTCCCACTAGTGGTCATAAATATTTGAACTTCAGTTGGCATCATCAAGCCGAATGAGTCGAAGTATTCACAGTATTTGTCCATATTTCGATAACATACCCAGTGAGTACCAGGGCCAATATTACTGTCAAGATTAACTATTCCACACTCTTTTTTATTTATTTGTCTCGGTAGATTATCACGACTGAAGACTCCTCTAAAATGTTTTATTCCAAGTTGTTTCACCCAATTGATTAAATCAAAGTTGGATAAGGGTTTGTTTACAAAATGGTTCCTAGTACGGGGATTGAATTGAATGGACTGTCTTTTCCCAATAGAAGCCCTTTCCCTTTTTTGGTTGTTTTTTTTTTCATTCCATAACCGATTTGGTCGTCCCATGTACCAACAACTGGGGGTGATTGCCATGGAATCATAGCGTGTTTTCCACCTCTTATGTCATCTGGAACGTGAACTGGTATTGACCGTCTCGGACGAAGGTTTTCAACATGCAAACCTTTTCCACTTAATTTTCTAATTGCTTCTATGGCCAAAGGAATTCCAATACTGGCGAGTATTGTTCCAATATCCTTTCCAATCTGCGCTTTTGTTGGTTTGATAACAACGTCTCCATCATACTGCATTTTCTGGATAACATCAGCCATCTGTCTCGTATTCAATAAATTTCCTACATTCAATAATTGGGATAAATTGGCATTAGGAATAAGAAATCCTCCTTTTTGTTTCTTCCTAAATAGTTTATCAACACCAATACCTGCTAATGAAGACAGAGCACCAGTTGCCAAGGCTGGAAGTGCTTTTGATGCTGCTCTTGTTGCAAGTGGCAATAGAGCTGACCAAAGAGAACCTCCTTCTACAACAGCTTTTCTGATTTGATTTTTTGATATCTTGATGTCTGAACCTTTTCCTGATCTATTTGATTTAATCAGTTTGTTGATTTGTCTCTTAGTCAACATTAGTTGATCATTTCCAGACAATTCACCATGCGTCAACCTTATTGTTACAGGCGAATTTGTTGCATAAGCTTTTGCTAGCTTTTGTTTCTGACCTTGTGAAAGTGTCACTCCATGTGGGTGATAAGTAGTCATATAATATATGTTTATACTAAATTGTATGTAATGTAAACAATGGTTTAATTTAATTAATTTATTTTATTTATTTTAATTTAATTTATTTAATTATTTAATTTACATTGATCTTAGAATCAATTTCCCATCAGTCTTTCTCATTTTAACATCCTGCTCGTACAGAACCAATGCATACACACTGTAATCAGCGTTTGTTCCCGCACTCAAAGTGTATTTGAAAGTCAGTTTCGTCATCCCATCTTTTATGTCCTGTTTCTGTTTTGTCAAATCGAAATAAATGAAAGGGAATATTGAACCGAAGTTACCTCTGTTAAGCAGGGTGCTATCACTGAAGTCGTTGATGGCCTCAACATATTTCAATACATCTCTGAATACCCTTGTAGGCTCTGTTGAGGGTTTGTAATGAACCTCTGGATAGTCGTTTCCATTGCCAACTTCAAGATGGCAATTCACCATTGTTCGGTTATTTGCAACAGAGAATGTATTATAGAGAAATTTATTGGCTGCCTGAGACTCATCACTGGCATCATTAATAATGAATACAAATACATGCCTTGGTTTGTTTATTCCTGTTGAAATACGGAAATTAGCTGTCTGCTGTCTTGTTGAATTGCCTCTCTCAACCATTTCTCTCAGATAAGTCCACTTTCTGGTGTTAAGATATTTGCTCAAGTATAAGGACTGTCCTTCTGAATTAAAAACAATACGAGGAACAATTAGCTGAAATTTGGTTAGTACAACACGACAATTATCAGCAGCCTGCCAAATTAAATTTGCATCGCTTTCAAGTGTTAGGTTCAACTCAGTTTTCGAGTTAGGCATAAGTTCATCCCAAAGGCTCTTGAAATATCCGTATCTATTCAATGGTATTTCTGCATTAACAGTTCCATTAGCACCATTGTTATAATTAGCTTGAGCCACTCTGTCTTCAGCATGTCTGTTTGTGTCAAGATAGAAGAACTCATTTGTTCCCTGACTTGAAGCATAACCTTGTGAATATTCAAGCAAAGACTTGATATTTGTAGCTTGGTTAGCATCTCGGCATTCATAAACATCTACACCGTTTATTTTTACATTAATGGTGTTAATGAGAGCGTGAATTGAATTAACGATACCGTTTCTATCATCTGCTGCTATATCAGCTCCATCTGCAAGCTTCTTGACATTGAAATCAACATTTAAACGGGCATTGTACCAATCAAAGGGTGTTGTCTCTCCACTGTTATCAACAACGAATCGGTAACCTGTTTTCTTCTGATGAGCATTGTTTGCAACTACTGTATTAAGCGCTGTCTCAAGCTCAAAGACAATATCTTCATATCGTTCGATATATTTTGAGTTACGATAGTTTGACATATATTATTGTTTTAGATAAAAGTTATTTTCCATTCACTTGATTTTACGTGGTCGACCTCTCTTTCTTTTGATCATACCCCCACTCTTGCTCACACTCTCAGTTCCACTTTTTCTCTTTTTTAAAAGTTCTATTATTTTGTCACCAGCTTTTTTGCCAGCGTATTCACCAATTGTTGTTGCTGCTTTTTTCCCAGCTTTTTTTACCACATCAGTAATAATACCTTCACCGTATTGCTCATATTTTTTGAACTCAAACCTCTTCATATACTATTAGGTTTTATAATTCTGTCCCTCTCAAGAATAACTCAATATACCAATCTATTCCATTTAAATCGACTGGAGCTCCAGAAGAGTCTGTGACATAAAAATGCATTGAGCTGATTGAATGTGTTGAGACAGGATTCCATGAAAGAAAACGAGGTTTGTAAGTGAAAGGTAAACTTCTGACGAGATCTGTGACTGGAATAACTGCGATTGTACTTGTACTATTGCCATCAACAATGCTATCTATCACCATATCACAATTGATATAAATTTCATCTACTCCACGTGTTATATCAGGTAAGTTTGTTCCATATTCTGTTGCTGAAACTAATTTTGACTCAAACCCAAGTAGTTTTCTGAAATCAAGATCTCTCAGATCCACACGATAATTTTCATTGAGTTCAATCAAAATGCGGTATGTTGATAAAACGAAATATATATTGATACCATACTTGAATTTTGATTTGTCTGTTTCAGATGGATTCAGTACATGGCTATTTTTACTCATATACTCATGAATGTAACTATTGATATCGTCGTATGAATACATCCCGTCAACGAATGTTATTGTTTCCCAGTTTGCACCTTTGTCGTGGCTATATTTCATTTGATTATTCCCAAAAAATTCTCTGATGTTGTACCAACTGTATCTCATATTGATAACATTCACAGCCATTTCATATTTCAAATCATGCGTTAAGTTGATAGGTGTATTGAATCTTTTTTCAAAATCATGACTCTTACTTACACCAATTTTGTCTCTGTTTTTACTGTTGAATCGTAATGAAATTTCTGTCATATACTTTTACATTAGATATTTCATCATTATTTTATTTAGCTCTTTGATTCCAAGGACGCCCATTCTGTTTAATGTGTGCAATATCTTTACAAACTCATTTCTGACACTCATACTGTTGTTACCAGCAGAAATTGATCCTCCAAGTAACTGCAGTCGTGAAAGCAAGTCTCCAATATTATTATAATGAAAAACGCCTGCTCCAGATTGTCTTTTTTTCTTTCTCTTTCTGATACCTGAACCAATAGTTTGTTCACCTTCCTCAATGGCACCAACCCTTTTTCGGTACTTTTGTAGTAATTTGATCTCTTGAGTTATTTTATAAATTTGTTCTTTATTTTTATCCCTCAATTTTTTACTACTTGATAGTGCCCCTTTTTTACCTCCAAGTTTTTGGGTTAATTGCCAATATTTGCATCATACTCATTAATATCGATTGTTCCATCCATTAGCCTATCTAAAATTATTGATGGAGGAGATAAATTGTATTTTACTAATGCCTCAAGCTCCTCAGCTGAAAAACCTTTATCAAGATTTGACTTATACTTTGGTTTTGTTTCAGTCATCATTGCTGGTTTGTAATCAATTGGTAATGTTGTTGTTTCTGCAGGTACTGATTCAGGTAATGTGTTTAATAGCATAAGATCTTCAAAATCTGATGTCAAGGCTTTTTGATTCTTTTTCAACTGTTCAATGACTTCATCCTGTTTTTTGTCAACACTTTCTTTCACACTCTTCTGGACATCAATAGAGGGTTTCAGTAATTCTGATGTTTCATCATAAGCATCCTGTTTTCTGTTTTCATAAGTCTTGATAACCTCAGGTACTTGTCTAGTTTTATTTCCAGCTTCAATTCCACTTTTAAGAAGCCTTTTCATACGTTCTATATCCATATACAATTGTGTTAGACTAATCTAAACTATTAACATATGGAAATTCCAAATTATGATATCGTTCAGAATTCAAATAATTCATTCAGACAGTTGTATCCGTATATGCCGAAAGATACATTTAGAATGTTATTGGCTGGAAATTCTGGATCTGGAAAGACAACCTTGTTCTTGCATCTGATTATGGAACCTTTGGTTTATTATGATCAAATACATCTATACGCCAAAAACTTGGATCAAGACAAATATCAATATTTACAGCAAGTGATGGATAAAATAAGCAAAGAAGTTGGTTACACCGTTTTAGTATGCAGTCAAGATGAAATTTTACCTATTGAACAAATTAAAGACACTGATTTACAGCGACTGGTTGTGTTTGATGATTTCGTGACTGATAAAAAACAAGATCAAATCATAAGCTATTTCATTCAGGGCCGCCACAAAAATTGTTCAGTACTGTATCTAACACAGTCATTCTACGGTTGCCCAAAATCTGTTAGGCTTAATTGTAGCCACTTCTGCCTTTATGATTTTCCATCCACAAAAGAGAGAAACATTATCTCCCAAGAACTTGCAATCGATAAGCAAAAGTATATTGAAGCAACCAAAAAACCATATTCCTTCTGTTATGTTGACAAACCAATGAAAACAGTGAAGAGAAATTTTTACGGTGTTATCTAATCTAATATTATATGGGATTATTTAATGATTTACCAACCTCAGATAGAACTGGTGAAAGAGGTTCAGCTGTTAGTAGAGGTCCAGCTGGTCCAATAGGTCCAAAAGGTGATAAAGGTGATAGAGGTCTAATTGGTCCAAAAGGTGATAAAGGTGATAGAGGTCTAATTGGTATAAAAGGTAATACAGGTCAAATTGGTCCAATTGGCCCAAAAGGTGATACAGGTGATAAAGGTGATATTGGTCAAATTGGTCCAAAAGGTGATACTGGTCAAATTGGTCCGAAAGGTGATAAAGGTGATAGAGGTAATAGGGTCCCAGTTGGTCCAAATGGTGATAAAGGTGATACAGGTCAAATTGGTCCAAAAGGTGATAAAGGTGATAAAGGTGATATGGGTCTAATTGGTCCAAAAGGTAACAAAGGTGATATAGGTCAAATTGGTCCTAAAGGTGATACAGGTTGAATTGGTCCAAAAGGTGATGATGGAAATGGATTTAGATTAACACAAGATGGTAATTATGATATCGAAAACAAAAAATTGAGCAATGTAGCAGCACCAACTACAAACAATGATACAGCCACAAAAGAGTATGTTGATGATCTTATTTTTTCAGCATCAGGTATTCAGCAAAACCCCTTCGCTTTTCTGTTAAAAGATATATCCAAGTCTTCTGTAGTTAGTGATGCAACAAACCTTCAATTGAGAATTTTGATAGATCACCATACCACATAAACAAGTCCTCATTGTCTTTTATCATTTCACATAGTGGTAACTTTACATCCAAAATTCGTTTTGATATGACATCTTTGAGCAAAGGTCAGTACACTTTTGTTGTTGAGTTTTACTCATCATCAGACCCAAGAAGTGCATCAGTTGATTTAACCCTTCCAACACTTAACATGCATTATTCGGGACAATCATTTCAAAAAGCTGTCCTAAAAACTCCACACGTTGATGGTTACATGAAGCAGCTTTTTACAATTGAAAAAAGAAGTGGTGGTCAAGCGGCAATACAGGTTGATCTAAGCAGCACATCCCCAACACCTAACACCAAAACACATATCATTGTTTATGGAGCCTATGGCTATCATAGCAATATGTCTTACTTTGTGCATGGCCCACCTTATGAAATTGAAAATGGTCATGTTGTGTTTGACAGTAACATTGACATGAAATTAAACAAAATCCTCAACCTGCAGGATACACCCTCAAACCCACAAGACGCTGTGAATAAAAAGTATGTTGACACACAAATTGCCAATTTTGACAAATCGGACTTAGTTAAAAAAGATGGAAGCGTTGTAATGACAGGAGATTTGGACATGGGACGGAATATTGTCAAAAACATGAAATATCCCGTTGATATATTAGACGCCTCAAACAAAAGCTATGTTGACTCTCAAATTGCAAGCTGTCTAAAACGGGATGGAACCGACCCAGCTGAGGGAGATCTTGACATGGATGGGTACGCCATCGAAAATTTGGCAGACGCTGATAATAGTACACCAGCTGAAAATGCAGTTAATAAAAAATATGTGGACCAGAGGTTGCAAACCAAACTTGATGCAATCGCACAGAGAAACTTGAGCATGAACAACAGTGCCATTACTGATCTTGCTCCACCTGTCCACGCAGACGACGCAGTGACGAAAAGATATACTGACGAATATTTTCTTCGAAGAGAAGGTACAAATGCAATGTATGGAAACTTGGACATGGGTGGAAATAGAGTGACGAATTTAGCTGACCCGTCGAATGAAACTGATGCAGTGAACTTCAGAGTTTTAAATCGAGCTGGAATAGTTATGAGAGCAAACGATTTATTATTGAATGGAACAAATGCGATGGCAGCAGACTTAAAACTTGGAGGGCATAAAATCATTAACTTCAAAGAAGGAACAAATAAAACTGATGCCGTAAATTTAGATCAATTAGAAAAAAGTCATATTTCATCTGCTTCTCATCCAAAGAATGCTTTCAAATATTTGATGAATGATATCGATGAAGTCAGTACTGAATATGGCTTGAAAGTTAATGGATATGTCAATTTACCTCGGTCACCACATTTGATTTCAAAAAAGATCATTGATGTAGACTTGAAGAAAGAAGCTAATCATATTTACAGAGCTAGAATTGGTTTTAATATGTACACAATAAAAGATGGAAAATACACTTTCATTCTTGAATGGCTATTTCCTGATTATGAAGGAATGAATTTTAGTAGTGTAACATTCAGTGCAACTGGTGAAATTACAATTCATAGAACTGTAGGGAGAAAATTTGATAACAGAAATGAAGATCATTCGAGATATTTATTATGGATTGAAAAACCTTCAGTAAGTTCACCACCTGAATATTTATATTGTACAATACATATTAATGCTAACCCAACTTATCCAAATAAGTACAAAGTTCATTGTGTTGTATATGGTATTGATTTTGAAGCTGTAGACGTTCCATCAAGTGTTTACGACTTCACAGAAGCTTATAAAATCGTAAATGAAAAAACACAATTACAAACTGATTTAGATTTGAATGGACATGCTCTGATTAATAATTCATCAAACTTATTTGACGGTCAAAATGGTGAATTGACAATGCTAAATAAGATTAATATGAACAGCTTTCTTATAAGTGAGGCTAAACTTGGTGGTGATTTAAATCTGAATGGCTATAGAATTCATAATAATAGTTTGAATCTATTTCGTTCAAGCGTTACAGGTGTAATTATGGAAACAGCTTTCGATTTGGGTGGATTTTCTCTCTATCAGCCACAATTAGGAGGTGATCTAAATTTGAATGGGAATAATATAATTGGTCAAATACAATATTTAAATTGCTTTGTTAAAGCCAATCAAGGACATAATAAGAATACTTTAAAGCTTGTATTGATAAATGGCGCTGAATGTTTAGTTATTCATAACAATAACTTTTATATTAAGAATATGTATATTATACAAGGAACAAAACCCGGAATGTTCTACTTCAAGAAAAAGAATGAAGGTGCTGGGTTATTGCCATTTCCAGCAACTATTTTCGAATATAGAATTCCTTCTATGAGTAGAAACATAAGAACAGTTACAGTCAATAAATCATTATCGAGAGGCTATTTTATAATTGACTATTCACATCCCAATAGTGGAGCATTTGATACAACATTCACACTTGAAGTAATTATGAATTAATCTAAAATAATATTATATGGGTTTATTTAATGATTTACCAACTCCAGACAATATAGGAACTGGTGAAAGAGGTCCAAAAGGTGACAAAGGTGATATAGGTCTAATTGGTCCAAAAGGTGATAAAGGTGATGGATTTACATTAATGCAAGATGGGAACTATGATCTTGGAAACAAACGTTTGACAAATGTAAGACCCGGCGATGATGTTAATCATGTCGTTATTAAATCACAAGTTTCTGATATTGTCAGAGATAGTTTTTTAGATTTATGGGTTTCTGAATATATCAGATTATACTCAAAATGTGTTTATCAAATCGACAGAGCGAATAATAATTTTGTAGATATGAATGCAGGCAGAAAAGTTAAAACATTGTACGATCTCTCAAATGAAGAAAATGATGCAACTCAATCAACTTTAAACATAAGACCTGCAGTTTGTACCAAAGCTGAGAAACATAATGGACGTTATTTTTTGAAGTTTAATGGATCACAGAGAATGATAAGTCAAATCAATTTAAATAATGATGTTGTTAATATTTACATTGTTTATAAATTAAATTCAAATACAGGTGGAAATCCATGGAAAAATGGGCTTTTTGGTCATGATAATGGGGTTATGATAAGTTTGTCAGCTATTACAATGGTTCAAATTTAGTTATAAGCGGTGTTGATCAATCAAATTGTGTTTATTTTGGTCCAGTATCATCTATACAAAATTTCAGAAAAATAGCAGATTATTCCGCAAATGATTTAGGTAAAATTAATATTTGGCATTGTTTGTCTGTTCATTGGGATAATTTGTCTTCTCCAAAAACAGGAAAAAGTAAAATCTATTGGAACAAAAAACATATTGGAAGTTTTACATCTGCTAATAGAACCGGTAGTCAACAAATGACTTTTGGTGATTTAAATCCAAATTCCATCGCACCTTTAGACGGTAGTATTATTTTTTTCTGTGTGTACTTAGATACCATATCAGATGAAAAAACAATTTTAGATCATCATCAAATTTTAATGCAAAGATATAATATATGATAAAAGAAGTGATCGAATATGTTAACTACTTCTTCAAAGAAACCAAACAACAACACAACAACGTTTATGATGTCATACTGAAATCAGCTTTAGTATATCAATATCTGTACCATAAAAATTTCGGGGTATTCATATCAGTCAATGATATCCTCGAACTAAATAACAACGAAATAGGTCTAATCGGACCTGGCAATGGCTGTCTTACACAGGTCTTGGAAACAATATTCAGTCCGTTACACATAATGCACTCACATAGCATTTTGCATGATGCTTTTGGTCGATTTTATGACCATTATTCATTAGACCGAGGGTACACATATGTCATACCCAAGAACCTTACACCAAAATGTATAAAAAGATCTCCATTATGTGGTCAGATATCTGGAATACTTTATTGTATATTCAATAGAATTATATAAAAGATATATATGAAAGAGCGAAAAAGCATATTCAGCTGGAACCATATTTCAGGTGAATTAACAGAAGATCAGGTAAATGAATTAAAAGCCTATTACCACACATATCACAGAAAGTGTTGGGCTCATAAACAGGCTGTTAAACGGTTTAAAAAATGGAAATTACTGGGGAACTCATTGTCTATCATCTTTGCAACTGGAGGTCTCGCTGCAAGCGTGGCAACAGGTGGTGTTAGTTTGGTAGCCATCAGTACAGCATCACTTTTGATACAAGGGTGGATGAAACATAAAAACCTAGATTTGAAAATCCAAAATTGCACATATGCTTATCAAAGCTATCAACATCTACTCAATTCAATAAAAGACAAGTTGAGAAGTGGTGATTTTGATGCTTCAAGCATACAAATCTCAATGAAGAATATCGATGATTATGTGACGGATAACAGTCCAATTATTGATAAGTACCTACTGAAATATGATGAAAAATTCACTGCTTGATAATATGAATAATCTTATCAAATCTCAACATTAGAATTTCGACCCAATATCGATCATAAAATCCAAGCGTCTTTTTTGATCTAGTAACTGTTAAATTCTCAAATGGAAGATCAAGGATTAAAAATATTTGCTTAAGCATAAATTTCGTACTTATCATCCTTTTACGATTCTTATTCACCAAAGGGAGGACAGTGTCTATCTCTTCGAATATTTTCAATATTTTACCCTTATCTTTTACAGAAATTTGAAATCTATTATTGCGACATATTTTATTTATTACATTTTCAATATGATATTTCCGATGATATACTGATTTCCGCTTTATTTTATACATATTATTATGAAAGTCGACATACTCTCCGCAATAATCATAGCCGTGGACTGAACCACAATTCAGACAAACATTTTCACCATCATCGTTAAACATTTTCTGATTATCACAGCAAGGTGCTTTCACACTTTTAACAACTTTGACCAATAGCTGATCACAAAAAGAACATGACAATTCTCCCATATTTTTCAATTCATTGTGGATTACTAAATTACAACTCATCTATAATATTATATAAGATATTATTTCTTTATGTTACTAACACATGACGTCACGACACAGCTGTGTCGGTCAGAGGCGACCGTCTCGTGATGACTCATTTCCTGTTTTCCGAGAATGTCACGCTCGGTGGTTTCCAAGAATGTCAAAAAGAACAACTATAGATTACATCAGATTGAACTACTATAGATTACATCATGTGTTGGTACCAGAAATTTATAAAAACATATAGATTACCAACAAATGACGAGTAGTATAGGAGTGGGGGGTATCGAGATCATTTTGATTCAAAATGGTCTCGAACCCCCAACTCCTATACTACTTATGACACCCATCCCACAACTTCCGCCACCAGCTGTCTAACCATCTATTCTCTGCTGTGGCATGCACATCCACCAATACTGTTGTGTGGACACCATGCTGTCAAACTTATTAATAATTATTGATGGGAACATGTCACTCATAAGCGTGACTAGTGTACCAATGGAGTTACAGAGATTGCCTGGTGGTGCAATTTTAAGACCGTCATCATACCATATGGTCATCCTTTCAAGGTCAACACAGACAAGTCCCCCGTGATGTTCGTCTGCCATATGTAGTGGCATTAGGATAAGTTTAAGTTCAGTTGGATGGCGGAGGTCCTTCTGAATGATGGTTTTGATGGGATCCAAATCTTGATTGTTCAACCATGACAAGGCTTCAGCTGGTAAACACAGAAGTGAACAACTCTTTGCTCTTTTCTGCTTATCAATTAGTGACTTTTCTTCACGTAATAATTGACGATGAAGTTGTCAATGTAGCGCTCTCCCACCAGTGTAGAAAGTGATTAAAAATCTACTCGAATATCCTCAAGAGAGGCAACAACACGAAGTGGGTCATAGGTGCTGTTTTCAAAAAAGCTGCAGAGGAATTTGATTTCAGTTTCTTTGAGGGTATACTTGTCAGGGTTGAAATGAAGCCACGCCATTTCTTCTTTAAAGTTGCGTTGCATTTTTGTAAGGGAGCAATATTTCAAAAGGACGTCAACGCCACTGGAATTGAAATTTCCCAATGTACCAATTGTGACTCTACTTGGATCATCACTATCATCTAAGTGGATGGTGTTTGCATCTATCACCTGGGAAGAGCATGTGCTAATGATCTTGTGTGCTGTCATCATTATGTGTTCTGAGGGGCGACTGTTGAGTAAATAAGGATTATCCTCTTGAAATTTACCAAAAATAGGGACAACTTCTGTCTCATGGATTACATTTGCTACTGGAGGAAGCTTTATTTGTGATAACTCTTGCCTTGTTGCAGTTTGTGACATGCATAACTTGAGTGGTTCTTGAACAGATCGTAGTGATTCTGTTGTACTTGCAGGGCATGGAATTTTTTGGGTAGGTTGAGAGTGGTTTTTTACCCTCACTTCAGATGGCAGTGAACAAGAATTTAATTTGGGAGCAGGAAAAAGGCATCTCTTAGCAGGTTTTGACTTCTGCTCTGTATGTGACTTGTCACCTTTCCTGCCTTTTTTCCCTGAGGGTGATCGAGGAGACAGTGGAGTACAATTCAGGGTTTGGTAGTATCCATCTTCCCATTCATCGTGGTTGTACTCAAAATTGGGTAAGTCCTCTTCATTAACAAAGCAAACCTTGCTTTTGTCATAGTGATAGCTAAGGTAATCTTTGCCAAATAGATTGTCCATTAGCTTGTTGATTGTTGTTATCCAAGCTTTATCCTCAACAGACCATGCTGGGTTTGGTTTAGTAGAGGGCCAGCCACAACCACGAAAAAAGAAACTCTTTCCTAATTGAATTGAAACATAACTAACTGAAGATGGATATACTGAGTTTCCAAAACATGTCTTGAAAATTTAAACGTTGTGTTGTTTAAATGCCTATTTTACTGCTATACAGAAATTTGGAAACATAGCAAGTGTTGAGATGGATTTTTAGCACATGTAAACATGTAAACAGGTTCACTACCAAAAAGTAGTAAATGTTACTTACTTATCTATTGTAAAAATTGATGCATATTTTTACAACGTAATTTACTAGATTTGAAAATCACAGGTTTCCTCTAGGTGTTTGCTTTTTTATTGAATGGCTTCACATGGAATGTTTTAAATTGAAGTGAAAAATTGAAGTGACATTAATTTGAGTTTCATCAATCCTTTTTGTCTTTTTTTGTTTTATACCTCAAATTTATATATCCGTTTACATTAAGCACTGCAGTTAATAACTGGTTTTTGTAAATTTACCTGGTGATCCAAAGCAGTCTTTAGCTTGCTGAAAGCAAAGTCGCAGATACAGCAGTTTTGTAGAATAGTGGTGCAGGAACATCTGCTCAACTGAAATATAAATTAACAGAGCTGTTTGGAGAATGAAGTCATAAACCTTTGTCCTAATTATAATACATGGGCATTATTCTATGTCCATTTTGGATGGTATGTCTAAAAAGGCAGTTGCATTGAAGAACTTACAGACTGTACTTTTTTTTTCATGGTTACGTAACTGTAATATTCAATGTATAAGTGCAGGAGATAACAGACAACAATATTAAAGGAGTGCATGGAAAAGACTTAAGACTTCTGAAAAACTTTAGAAAATGTATGTCATCATACGAGCACAAATAATAAACTCCTAATCCACTTACTTGATGACTCAGATGCTGATGAATCATGATTTGTTCAATGGGCATACAGCTGCCTGTGCACTTTGTGTGCTGCTTCAAATCCTTGGTCTGAGTATCGTGCCATTGACTTAAAGCGACGCATCAGCATTGGACTGTGTTCGATGGTCATGTGTCCATAGTCTCCAGTACCAAGTCCAAGGCCAAACAGTTCACGACACAGGAATCCCCATTCTTTGCACTGTTTTGTATCAAATAAAAGCATGTTTTATTAACCAGACATTTAAGTGCCAAGTTATATCTTAGTTTCATTAATGCTCATAATTTTAATGTTATTATTTCAATTTACAGACATATATTTGTTACCTGGATGTCATATTTATCAATTTCATAATCTTTATCATCCTTATACACTCTGTGCCGCATAACTGATGCAATATCTTTCCACTGAGAGAACACCTAAGGTGCACATAAAAGGTCAAACTGTTAAAATTTGTTTCAGTTTAAGCTTTATAATAATGATTACCACATAAAGCCTGAAATTAATTGGCTAATGCTTTACTAAACAGTAGATTAACTAAATTATGCATATGATGTAGTACTTTTGTGTTCTGATGGAGAGTGAATTGATTCAAACCTCTTTATATCTCAAAATTTCCAGTTCTGCAGCATATTGGCGCAACACAAGTTGGCTGCCAGCTGCTTGTTCAGCTTAAGTGTAGTTGTCTTCGAGGTCTTTAGAACATTGTTCCCAGAATTTCTTCTTTTCGTGCAAATATTCTTCCAAATCTAGAAGAAATGTTTAATTTTAGAATTAAACAATAATATTATACGATTATTGAAAAAAGTAATTATTGGCAAACAATTAAAGGCAGGACATTAATTAGATGTAATAGCCAATAATATGAGACTTCATTTGTTGATGTTCTGGGGTGCTGAAAATGTTTACAAGTTGTCAAGGTTCTGCCAGAATTATGCATTCTTTCTGTTTGCTGTTACAGTGTAATGATGAGTTTTTTTCTCACCTGTACCGGCAATAAGGACAGTTTTCATGCCCTCAGCTCCATTGTCCCGTAAAAATTCACCACTTTCAATTTGTTTTCTGTAATACTAAGAGTAACAAACAGTACAAGGTTGATTGTGTTTTGCAGGAAATAAAAGAGCAACTTGTATACAGCAAAAACCCAAGAGTAAGAACCTCCATTTTCCCACATTAGCTAGACTAAACAGGTTCTTATACAAAAATGGTATCTAAAAAACATTTAGGGTACTTATAATTAGGTTCTTAAATGGGTTCTTATTTTCTGAAGAAAAAAAGTTATGGTACATTGTAGCTATAGAAAATTTAGTGGTATTCAGCTCCCCCTGTAGTAGTATAGTGTTTGGGGGTACCAGATCAAAAATTAATCAAATGGAATCACATACTGATTTAGGGGGGTGTTTTAGCAAAATGATCTCGTATTTTTGGCAATCTATAGTTTATTAAAAATGCGTGACTTTCTCGGAAAAATCACCAAGCGTGACATTCTCGGAAAAACAGGAAATGAGTCATGTGTTAGTAACATATAAAATAATATCTCATATAATAGTATAGAATGAGTTGTAATTCAGTAATCCATAATGAATTAAAGAATATGGGAGAGTTGACATGTTCATTTTGTGATGAGAGAATAGCAGAACATAATGTTAAAAAAGAGGAACCGTGTTGTGATGAACAGAATGTGTTGAATGATAATGGAGCGATTATATGCGCAAGTTGTGGTTCAGTTCATGGTTACAATGTTGTGAAAGAATACATTGATTTTCATGACAATATGTATAAAATAAAGCGAAAGTCTGTATATCACCGGAAGTATCATATTGAAAATGTAATAAATAAAATATGTCGCAAGAATGAATTTCAAATTTCTGTAAAAGATAAGGGCAAAATATTGAAAATATTCGAAGAGATAGACGCTGTCCTTCCTTTGGTGAATAAGAATCGTAAAAGGATGATAAGTACGAAATTTATGCTTAAGCAAATATTTTTAATGCTTGATCTCCCTTTTGAGAATATAACTGTTACTAGATCAAAAAAGACGCTTGGATTTTATGATCAATATTGGGTTGAAATTTTATTGTTAAGATTTGATGTGATTATTGGTATTATCAGACAGTGAATTTTTCATCATATTTGACAAAATACTTGTCTATGATAGGGCTGTTATCAACGACATAATCGTCAATGTATTTCATTGTTGAATGTATAGTTGATGCCTCAAAATTGCCACTTCTCATGGTTTCCTTTATTGTATTCAGAAGGTGTTGGTAGCTTTGATAAGCATATGTACAATTCTGTATTTTCAGATCAAGGTTTTTATGTTTCATCCAGCCTTGTATTAACATTGATACTGTACTGATGGCAACGAAACTTACACCGCCGGTTGAAATACTTGCAGCAAGACCACCGGTTGCAAATAAAATGGATGCCGAATTGCCAAGTAATTTCCATTTTTTGAATCTTTTGACAGCCTGTTTGTAAGCCCAACACTTTCTGTGATATGTATGGTAATAGGCTTTGAGTTCCTTAACCTGGTTTTCTGTTAATTCATCTGAAATATGGTTCCAGTTGAATATATTCTTGCGCTTGACTGACATGTATATTGTTTATATAATGATTCTTTTGACAATGCAATATAACAAACCAAATGTCTGGCCGCATAATGGAGATCCTTTTCTTCTCTTTGATGTGAACAAAGAAGGTGTCGCATAACAATATCCACAGTCTAATGAATAAGCATTATAGAATCTTCCGAAAGCATCATGAAGTATACCATGTGTTTGCAGTGTATCAATCCAACCAAGTGTAGATTCCAAGAAGCATGTCAGACAACCACTACCCGGTCCAATGAGTCCAATGTCCTTGTGAGTTTCTATGATGCTTTTGATTTGGATAAATTCATTGAAGTGCTTGTGATACAGATATTGGTAAATCAAAGATGATTTCAAAATAGAGTCATCAATATCAGGATACTGTTTTTTTGTCTCTCTGAAAAAGAATTTAACATATTTAACCACCTCTTTTATCATATATATTAATTAGACAATATTGTATCTCTGCATAAGAACATGATGATGGTCCAAGATTGTTTTTTCATCAAGCATGAAATCCAAATATACACAGAAGAAACTGATACAACCATCTAATGGTGCAATTGAACTGGGATTCAAATCACCAAAACTCATTTGTTGACTGCCGGTTCTATTAGCTGCTGTAAAACTTCCAATATGTTTTTTGTTCCAATAGATTTTACTTTTGTTTGTATTAGGAGAAGATAAATTGTCCCAGTGAACAGATAAACAGTGCCAAACATTAATTTGGCCTAAATCATTTACTGAATAATCTGCTATCTTTGTGAAATTTTGTATTGATGCTTCTGGACCGAAATAGACACAATTTGATTGATCAACACCACTAACAACAAGATTTGAGCCATTGTAATAGCTGACAAACTTATCATAACCTCCATTATCATGACCAAAAAGACCATTCTTCCATGGACTTCCACCGGTATTCGAATTAATTTTGTAAACGATGAAGATATTAACGGCATTATTGTTCAGATTCAGTTGACTTATCAGTCTCTGTGATCCCCCGAATTTCAGATAATAACGGCCATTATGTTTTTCAGCCTTTGTGCAAACAGTGGGTCTTATACTTAAAGTAGATTGTGTTGCATCACTTTCTTCATTAGATTGATCATGTAGAGTTTGTACTCTTCTATTGGCGTCAATATTGACATAGGTATTGCTTGCCCGATCAACGGTATAAAGACATTTAGCCAGTTGTCTGATGTATTCGGATACCCATAGGTCTAGAAAACTGTCTCTAACAATATCAGAAACTTGTGATTTGACAACAACATGGTTATCATTATTACCGGCTCTTACATTGGTTAAAAGCTTGTTTCCAAGATCAAAGTGACCGTCTTGTGTTAAATCAAATCCATTACCTTCATCACCTTGAGCACCCTGGGGACCCTGTGGACCAGTCGGACCAGATGGACCCTGTGGACCCTGTGGACCTTGTGGACTTTGTGGACCCTGAGGACCTGCTGGACCAGCCGGACCTTGTGGACCAATTTGACCAATATCACCTTTACCACCTCTATCACCATTATCACCTTTTGGACCTCTTTCACCAGTTCTATCTGAGGTTGGTAAATCATTAAATAATCCCATATAATATTATTTTAGATTAATTCATAATTACTTCAAGTGTGAATGTTATATCAAATGCTCTACTATTAGGATGTGAATAGTCAATTATAAAATAGCCTCTCGATAATGATTTGTTGATGTTGACCGTTGTGATGTTTCTACTCAAAGAAGATTGTCTGTGTTCATAACTAGTTGCTGGTAATGGCAAAGGCTCACCACCTTCAGCTTTTGTCTTGAAGTAGAATATTCCGGGGCTTGTTCCTTGTATGATATACATTTTCTTAATATAAAAGTTATTGTTATGAATAACTAAAAATTCAGAGCCATTTATCAATACAGGCTTTAAAACATTCTTATTATGTCCTTGTTTGGCTTTAACAAAGCAATTCAAATATTGCATTTGGCCGATTATTCCATTCCCATTCAAATTTAGATCACCTCCTAATTTCGGCCTGTAAAGAGCAAATCCACCTAAATCGAAAGCTGTTTCCATAATTACACCTGTAACGCTTGAACGAAATAGATTTAAACTATTATTATGAATTCTATAGCCATTCAGCTTTAAATCACCACCAAGTTTAGCCTCTTTTATTAAATAGCTGTTCATATTAATATTATTCAGCATTGTCAATTCGCCATTGTCTCCACCAAACAACCAATTATCATTTTCTTTGACATCAAAACCATTCAAATCTAAATCAGTTTGTAATTGTATTTTTTCATTCACGATTTTATAAGCTTCTGTGAAGTCGTAAACACTTGATGGAACGTCTACAGCTTCAAAATCAATACCATATGCAACACAATGAACTTTGTACTTATTTGGATAAGTTGGGTTAGCATTAATATGAATCGTACAATATAAATATTC
Organism: Pachyseris speciosa; assembly: GCA_016490735.1. Taxonomy (NCBI): domain Eukaryota; kingdom Metazoa; phylum Cnidaria; class Anthozoa; order Scleractinia; family Pachyseridae; genus Pachyseris; species Pachyseris speciosa. Next base: position 768,836 of record JAEMWC010000304.1, on the reverse strand, counting down.
AGGTGGTGAACTTGCTGATGGTTTTTCAATCCATAATAAATATCTCGAATGATCTTCATTTCTGTTGTCAAATTTTCTCCCTACAGTTTTATGAATTGTAATTCCACCAGTTGCACTGAATGTTACACTACTAAGACTCATTCCTTCATAATCAGGAAATAGCCATTCGAGGATAAAAGTGTATTTTCCATCATTTATTGTGTACATATTAAAACCAATTCTAGCTCTGTAAATATGATTAGCTTCTTTATTCAAGTCTACATCAATGACCTTTTTTGAAATCAAATGTGGTGAACGAGGTAAATTGACATATCCATTAACTGTCAAGCCATATTCAGTGCTAATTTCATCGATATCATTCATCAAATATTTGAAAGCATTCTTTGGATGAGAAGCAGATGAAATATGACTTATTTCTAATTGATCTAAATTTACGGCATCGGTTTTATTTGTTCCTTCTTTTAAGTTTGCGAGTGTGTTATCACCCATGTCAATATCACCAGCCATTCGACCTCCGACAAGTTTAAGAAAAGGCCTGGTCAACATATCTTTTGTTGGCAGCATCTGTGTTAGCAGTTGGTGTTGCACAGTTGATCACTTTGTTACCAGCCAGATTTAAATTAGCAGTCATTTCTTGTGTTCCATCTCGAAGTAGAGTTTGACCGATACTGCTTTTTGATGCGAGATTAGTGTCAATATATGATTTATTCACAAGATCTGCTGGTTGGTTTCCTATCCCATGACCTGTAATAATAAACCCCCAAAATCCTGATTGCCGGTCATTATAACACTTCCATCTTTTTTAAGAAATTGAGAAACATCAATACCAGCAATTTCAGCATCAACATACTTTTTGTTTACAGCATCTTGTGGGTTTGAGGGGTTATCCTGCAGGTTGATGATTTTGTTTAGTTTCATGTCAATATTACTACCAAACGCAACATGGCCGTTTTCAATTTCATAAGCTGGGTCATGAACAAAGTAAGACAAGTTGGTATGAAAGCCATAAGCTCCATAAACAATGATATGTGTTTTGGTGTTAGACGCAGGAGCAGTGCCAAAAAGTATAACCTCAATTAACGCTTGACCACAACCAGTTTTTTCGATTTGGAAAAGCTTTTTCATGTAACCATCAACGTGTGGTGTTTTGAGAAAAGGTTTTTGAAATGGCTGACCCGCATCTCGTATGTTTAATGTGCGAAGATCAAGCCCAATTGTAGCTTGGCGTGGGTCTGATGGTGAGTAAAACTCAGTAACAGATGTGTACCGTCCATTTCTTAAAGATGTCACATTAAAACGAATTTTAGATGTAAAGTTACCATTTCGTTTGATGAAAAAAGACAATGACGACTTGTTTATGTGATAAGGTGATCTTTCAAAATTCTCAATTTGAAGGTTTTCCACACCACTGACTGCAGAAGACCTGGATACGTCTTTTAACAGAAAAGCGAATGGGTTGCGTTGAGTACCAGATGCTGAAAGAACAAGGTCATCAACATACTTTTTGTTGGCAGAATCTTTATCAGAGTTTGGAGATCCAACATTTGTTATTTTATTGTCACCCATGTCAAGATCACCAGTCATTGCAACACTTCCATCTTTTTTAAGAAATGGTGAAACATCAATGCCAGTAATGCCAGCAATTTCAGTATCAACATACCCCTTTGTGGCTGTATCATCGTTTGCAGTTGGTGTTGATACATTAGTCAATTTGTTACCTCCAAGATTCAAATCAGAAGTCATCGCAACGCTTCCATTTAGTTTCAAAAAATTATTGTTCACATAGTTTCTATTTACAGCTGAATAACCAAATCTTGGGTTATCTGGTATACCAAATAGATCATTTCCATTCATGCTGACAGGTGCATAAATTACACCACCAGTGTTTTTATTAAGGAAATCAGCTGTTTTATTATCAACGTAAGATTTGTTTACAGCGTCTTGTGGGTTTGAGGGGTTATCCTGCAGGTTGATGATTTTGTTTAATTTCATGTCAATTTTACCATCGAATGCAACATTACCATTTTCAATTTCAAAAACAGGATCGTGAATATGTGATAAAATGATATTTGAAAATCCGTAAACACCATAAACTATAACATAATGTTTTTATTATTTTGTAAATATGGTGAAATCAACAATAACTCCATTGATGTGGAACCATGACTTGTTTTTTCAAGGAAGAATATTCTTTTGAGATAAGCCTCTACAATATGAGTCTCTGGAAATGCTCTTTTTATCGAATCTTTTCTTTCAACTAAATTGGACGACAAATTATCATCATCAACTGTTGCATTATTTGGATTACCGTTTGTATAAAACTCAACAGCAAAAGTGTATCTTGAAACTTCCAATTGTGACAAATCAAAACGAAGAACAGTTGTCTGGCCAGCTGTAGGAATAACAAAAGACAAAGCTTTTTTATTTATTAAGTAAGGGCTTTTATTAAAATCTTCCAATTTGAGATCATTTGCATTTCTAATAATAGTTGTTTTTGATATATCTTCAAGAAGAAATTTAAATGGATTAACACGTGTTCCTTCAATTGATAAAACAGCATCGTTGACGTATCTCATATTAACAGCATCTTTGTTTGAATTTGGTTCTCCAACATTAGTCAAGCGTTTATTTTCAAGATCATAGTTACCATCTTGTGTTAATTTGAATCCATAACCCTTATCACCTTTATCACCTTTTGGACCAGCAGGACCTCTATCACCTTTATCACCTTTTAGACCTTGTGGACCAGCAGGACCTCTATCACCTTCTGGACCTATTTCACCAGTTCCTATATTGTCTGGAGTTGGTAAATCATTAAATAATCCCATATAATATTAGATTAGATAACACCATAAAAGTTTCTCTTCACTGTTTTATTGGTTTGTCAACATAACAGAAGGAATACGGTTTTTTGGTTGCTTCAATATACTTCTGCTTATCGATTGCAAGTTCTTGGGAGATACAGTTTCTCTCTCTTGTGGATGGAAAATCATAAAGACAGAAATGGCTACAATTAAGCCTAACAGATTTTGGGCAACCGTAGAAGGATTGTGTTAGGTACAGTACTGAACAATTTTTATGGCGACCCTGAATGAAATAGCTTATGATTTGATCTTGTTTTTTATCAGTCACGAAATCATCAAATACAACCAGTCGCTGTAAATCAGTGTCTTTGATTTGTTCAACAGGAAGTATTTCATCTTGACTGCATACTAAAACAGGATAACCAACCTCTTTGCTTATTCCATCCATAACTTGCTGTAAATATTTATATTTGTCTTGATCCAAGTTTTTGGCGTATAGATGTATTTGATCATAATAGACCAAAGGTTCCATAATCAGATGCAAGAACAAGGTTGTCTTTCCAGATCCAGAATTTCCAGCCAATAACATTCTGAATGTATCTTTTGGCATATACGGATACAACTGTCTGAATGAATTATTTGAATTCTGAACGATATCATAATTTGGAATTTCCATATGTTAATAGTTTAGATTAGTCTAACACAATTGTATATGGATATAGAACGTATGAAAAGGCTTCTCAAAAGTGGAATTGAAGCTGGAAATAAAACAAGAGAAGTTCGTGAGGTTATCAAGACTTATGAAAACAGAAAACAGGATGCATATGATACAACCTCAGAATTACTAAAACCCTCTATTGATGTCCAGAAGAGTGTGAAAGAAAGTGTTGACAAAAAACAGGATAAAGTCATTGAACAGTTGAAAGAAAACCAGCAGGATTTGAAACGAGGGCTTGATGATGTTATAGAATCTAATCTCAGAGCAATTACAATGGGAACGGAACTTCCTTTAGCCATTGAAGCACCTAAAGAAGATAAAGATGAGCATTGGACACCCACATATTAGCGATCGATAACAATTTCGATAAAGATGACAGAATTATATTAAAAATTATAAGGTTTTGAAACCAAACGATTTAACTCAAGTCAGCCCACAAAAACTTCTTGAAGAAAAGAAAAAGCTGGAGAAACAGCTAAAGAAATAGGAAGAAAAAAGTCACATGCAACAAGAAGAAACAATCTTATGAGAGATACAAACTTTGAGGAAATACAGAGAAACGATTACAGATGTATTGAGTTCTTACAAATACAAAACAGGGCAAGGAATGAGAAAGAGAAAACAATATGGAGCAATGTTGTCCATTATAATAATATCAATGACTTGCTTTCAAGACTACAGTTGCTGGGTGGGTCTATTTTTGCTGGCAACAACAGTATGAGTGTCAGAAATGAGTTTGCAAATATATTACATGTATTAAGCAGACTGGGTATTGTTGGAAACGAGGAGCTTAATAAAATAATGATGAAATATCTAATGTAAAAGTATATGACAGAAATTTCATTACGATTCAACAGTAAAAACAGAGACAAAATTGGTGTTAGTAAGAGTCATGATTTTGAAAAAAGATTCAATACACCTATCAAATTAACGAATGATTTGAAATATGAAATGGCTGTGAATGTTATCAATATGACATACAGTTGGTACAACATCAGAGAGTCTTTAGGGAATAATCAAATTAAATATAGCTATGACAAAGGTGTAAACTGGGAAACAATAACATTCGTTGACGGGATGTATTCATACGACGATATCAATAGTTACATTCATGAGTATATGAGTAAAAATAGCCATGTACTGAATCCATCTGAGACAGACAAATCAAAATTCAAGTATGGTATTAACATGTATTTCGTTTTGTCAACATACCGCATTTTGATTGAGCTCAATGAAAATTATCGTGTGGATCTGAGAAATAATGATTTCAGAAAACTTATCGGTTTCGATTCAAAATTAGTTTCAGCAACAGAATATGGAACAAATCTACCAGATATTACAAGAGGAGTGGATGAAATTTATATCAATTGTGATAATGTGATAGATAGCATTGTTGATGGCAATAGTACAAATACAATCGCTGTTATTCCAGTCACAGATCTCGTCAGAAGTTTACCTTTCACTTACAAACCTCGTTTTCTTTCATGGAATCCTATCTCAACACACACAATCAGCTCAATACGTTTTTATGTCACTGATTCTTCCGGAGCACCAGTTGATTTGAATGGGATAGATTGGTATATTGAGTTATTCTTGAGAGGGACAGAATTATAAAACCCAATAGTATATGAGAAGATTCGAATACGTGGAATATGAAAAATATCACACAAAACAGGGTAAAGGAATAGTGAGCGATGCTGTCAAAACAGCTGTAAAAAAAAGCAGCTACAACAATTGGTGAACATGTTGGCAAAAAAGGTGGTGATAAAATAATAGAACTTTTAAGCAAGAAAAAGAGAAAAAGTGGAACTGAGAGTGAGATTAAGACTGGGGGTGAGATTAAAAGAAAGAGAGGTAGACCTCGAAAAATTAAGTAACTTTTATCTAACACAATAATATATGTCAAACTATCGTGATTCTAAATATATCGAACGATATGAAGATGTTGTCTTTGAGCTTGAGACAGCACTTAATACTGTTGTTGCAAACAATGCTCATCAGAGGAAAACAGGTTATAGATTCGTTGTTGATAACAGTGGAGAGACAACACCATTCGATGGTATAATGCCCGTTTTGAAATTGATTTTATTGTCAAAAAGCTTGCAAATGGAAACGCAATAGCTGCAAATGATCAAAACGGTATTGTGAATTCAGTATATTCTCTCATTAACACTTTGAATGTGAAGGTGAATGGTATCGATGTTTATGAATGCCGAGATGCTAACCAAGCTACAAATATTAATCATTACTGAATATTCACGGGGTTATGCTGCAAGTCAGGGAACCAATGAGTTCTTCTATCTTGACTCGAACAGAAATGCTGATGACAGAGCATCCGAAGATGCTACTCGCAATGCAGGCTTCACAGCCAGAAAAGCACTATTGAGTGGTGCTAATGGAAAAGTGTATGCAGAAGCATCATTGAACAGATACGGTTTTTTCAAGAGCCTTTATGGTGAAATCCTACCCAATTCAAAAGTCGAGCTCAATGTAACAGTTGAGAGTGATGCAAATCTGATTTGGCAGGCTGCCGATGATTGTCGTGTGGTGATCACTAGATTCCAGCTGTTTGTTCCAAGAATAATTTTCAATTCTGCGGGAAAGTCTTTGTACATGGGCACTTATCTTGACACTAGGAAGTGGACTTACATGAGAGAAATGGTTGAGAGAGGTAATTCAACAAGACAACAGACAGCTAATTTCCGTATTTCAACAGGAATAAACAAACCAAGGCATGTATTTGTTTTCATCATCAATGATGCTAATGATGCATCTCAGACAGCCAATAAATTCTTGTATAACACATTCTCTGTTGCAAATAACCAGACTTTGACTAATTGCTATCTAGAGGTTGGAAATGGAAACGATTATCCAGAGGTTCATTACAAACCATCAACAGAGCCCACAAGGGTATTCAGAGACGTTTTGAATTATGTTCGTGTTGTGAATGAATTCAATGAAAACACCCTGCTTGACAGAGGTAACTTTGGTACAATATTCCCTTTCATTTATTTTGATCTTACAAAACAGAAGCAGGACATAAAAGATGGAATGACAAAACTGACTTTCAAATACACTTTGAGTGGTGTAACAAATGCTGATTACAGTGTGTATGCACTTGTGCTGTATGAACAGGATGTTGAGATGAGAAAGACTGATGGAAAGTTGATTCTGAGATCTATGTAAATGGAATAATTAAATAAATAAAATAAATAAATAAATAAAAACAAATTTAATAATTAAATAAAATAAATAATTAAATAAAATAAATAAAATAAATAATTAAATAAAATAAATAATTAAATAAATAAAAACAAATTAAATAATTAAATAAATTAAATCATTATTTATATTAAATACAATTTAGTATAAACATATATTATATGACTACTTATCATCCTCATGGAGTGACACTATCACAGGGTCAGAACAAGCTAGCAAAAGCTTATGCAACAAATTCGCTGTAACAATAAGGTTGACGCATGGTGAATTGTCTGGAAATGATCAACTAATGTTGACTAAGAGACAAATCAACAAACTGATTAAATCAAAAAGATTGGGAAAAGGTTCTGATATCAATATATCAAAAAGTCAAATCAGAAAGGCGGTTGTACATGGAGGTTCTCTTTGGTCAAGTCTGTTTTCGCTTGGAACAAGACTATTACCATATGCAGGTAAGGAGTAGCTAAAGCGGCTCCAGCATTAGCCACAGGTGCTCTTTCTTCATTAGCAAGTCTCGGCATTGATAAATTATTTGGAAAGAAACAAAAGGAGGATTCATTATTCCCAATGAAAACTTGCCCCAACTATTGAATTTTAGAAATTTATTGAATGTGAGACAAATGGCTGATCTTGTCAATGCGATGCAGTCTGGTGGACAACTTGCTATCAAACCAACAAAAACTCAGTCTGGTGGGTTTCTTGGAACACTTTTAGCAAGTATTGGAATTCCTCTACTTATGAAAGCCTTGACTGGAAAGGGTTTGCATGTTGAACACAGCCGTTCTAGACGGTCAATACCAGTTCATGTTCCAGATCACATTGCAGTCAAAAAAAATAAAAGTGGTGGGAAACACGTTATGATTCCATGGCAATCGCCACCTGTCTTTGGTACATGGGATAACCCAATCGGTTATGGGGTAAAAAAAAAAAAGACCAGAAAAGGAAAAGGGCTTCTACTAGGACCAAACAGTCCATTCAATTCAATCCCCATACTAGGAAACATTTTGTAAACAAACCCTTATCCAACTTTGATTTAATCAATTGGGTGAAACAACTTGGAATAAAACATTTTAGAGGAGTATTTTCAAGAGACAATCTTCCTAGACAAATAAAAAACAATGAATGTGGGATAGTCAATCTTGATTCCAAAATTGGACCTGGTACTCATTGGGTTTGTTATAGGAATTTCAAAAATGATAAATACTGTGAATACTTCGACTCTTTCGGTTTAATGATGCCAACAGAAGTTCAAATGTATATGGCTGCAGGCGGTAAACAACTTGAATACTCTGGTGATGAGATACAAGAAAGGGAATCAGTATTATGTGGATATTGGTGTTTATACTATCTTCTTGAGAGACAAAAAGGAACATCTATTCTGGATACAATACACAACTCCAAATTCAGTCCAACAGACCCAAGTGTCAATCACAGATTCATCATAGACTACTTCAAAAATATCTAACTTAATGGTATAATGGTAAAATCATATTGTGTAAAACAGAAGAAAGTAACTGAATGTGTACCAGGAAGTGAGAGATATCAGAAGACTAAAAATGGTCGAACTGTGATGAAATGCACTTGTGCCGAATGTGGAATAACAAAGACTAAATTTGTCAAAGGAAAGGGAAACTGATTAGCCCGTCTGAAGGGGCGGGCATACTAGATTCAGCAGCAGATATGGCACTAACAGGATTCTTAGAACATGGTGTTCCTTATTTGGCTAAGAAGGGAGTTGAAATGGGGAGATATTATGCATCAGAAGCAATGAGAAATCCAAAGCTGCAAAAGAAATTGATTGATAAAGGACTTTCACTTGCAAAACCTGCGATTTCAAAAGTTGGATCAGAAGCTTTGAAACAACTATCAACAAAAGTGAGACCAAATATTCGTTACAAAACAGATATCAAGGATTGGATTACGGTGGAGCTATTGATATCCACAAATTGATTGGCAAGCTTCCTAAACCCAAAGCTGGATGGACACCAGTAAGTATAAGTATATGGGACCATACAATCCGTTTAATGAACAACTGGAATATGATCCAAATACAGGTGAGGTTACAAAATGGAATGTCCTACCTTACAATAAAGTGGATGAAATAGCAGCTTACCACGATATTTGTTATGACATGAAAAAAGACAAAGGAGACTGTGATAGAACAATGATTAAATCTCTTGATCAGATTCCTTATGGTGAGATGCCAAAATGGGGTCAAACAGCCAGATTCTTAATTGATAAAAAACAGAAATTAGGTCTTGGTGTTCCAAAAAACGGAAAAAGCCGTCGAGTGAAGAAAAACTGGCAAGAAAAACTAGCAGATGAATTACATGCACCCATAAAACGTAATTTCACTCGGCGGCGTGTGATTGTAAATAAAATTGATGAAATATGGGCAAGTGATCTAGTTGAAATGCAACAGTTCAGTAAATGGAATAAAGGTTATCGATATCTTCTTATGGTTATTGATGTCTTCAGCAAATATGGTTGGATTGTCCCATTGAAGGATAAGAAAGGCGAATCTGTCACTGAAGCATTCAAAACAATATTCAAGGAAGGCAGAAAACCGCAATATTCTATGGGTTGATAAGGGAAAAGAATTCTATAACAAACATGTGAAAGACCTATTAGAGAAAAACGGGATACAGATGTACTCAACTGAGAACGAAGAGAAGTCATCAGTAGTTGAAAGATGGAATAGGACAATTAAATCCAAAATGTGGAAGCAGTTCACTGTTCAAGGTAATACACAGTATTTAGACATGTTACCAAAATTAGTGAAACAGTATAATAATACCAAACATTCAAGCATAAAGATGACACCTACAGAAGCTAGTAAAAAGAGGAATGAAGGAACTGTTTACTTTAATCTATATGGTGATATGGAGCCATTATCAGCTAAACCAAAATTTAAAGTCGGCGACAAGGTCCGAATATCTAAGTATAAACGGAAAGTGTTCGACAAGGGCTATACACCAAATTGGACAGAAGAAGTGTTTACAGTTAATAAGATTCAATACACTAATCCAATAACATATAAAATAAAGGATCTGAAAGGTGAAGATATTGAAGGGAGTTTTTATGAACCTGAGTTATTAAAAGCCAGACAGGATGTTTTCCGCATTGATAAAGTCATTCGCAGAGATTACAAGAAAAAACAAGCTTTGGTGAGGTGGAAGGGATATAGTGATGACTTCAACAGTTGGATACCGTTCAAGGATATAAAAGAAATATGAAATTGTTTAAAGAGAAAATTATCTAACATATATATAAGTAGACCTTACAGTAGTATATACTGTTATTTGCTATTATGTAGCCAAGAATATTATTATTCCTGACTATATTTAAAACACATACATAAAATAAAATATAATAATATAGTATATGAAAAATAATACATTATCAATTAAAACAGAATATGATTTGCATTATAAAATTGTGTCATTCATCAGAAGGACATATGAAGACGCATTGATGATTGCCGGACTGGGTGAGAACCAAATAACTCCCAGGTTGAGAATCAAAAGTTACAACAAAGGATACATGTCCGGTCAGTGTGATTTGATGTTATTGAATCCAACTGAGAAGTACAATGCTCTGTGCCTGGAATTCAAAAGCCCTACTGGTATCTTCGCAGTGTCTAATAATCAACTCAGAATGAAGTCAATGTACGAGAAAAATGAATGCCGGTACCTCATGAGTAATTGTCTCGAAGACTTGATCCGCGAAATAACTAAGCACATGGAAGAAAGCAGAAGATATTTGAAAGGAGAATAATCATTTACACTTTTTGCGTGATATTGTCTGTTGTTGTTTCTCATCACTTTGCCACATCTTGGACATTTATACTCTTTGTTTTGCCATTTTTTCATAGCTTGTGCATGGTGACTCTTTTTGTCTTCATCAGGAACTCTCCTTGGTCTTCCAACAGCTGATTTTATGTAATTACTTTTATTAGCTGGTTTCAAATAATTATCAGGCATATCCTCTTTTTTGACATACGCAAATTTGTATGAATAACCATCTTTCTTTGATTTGCCTGATTTGCAATTATTGATACCTTCACACACCATTTTAACAATACCTGTATTAATTTGAAGATGTTGTTGAACAGCATGCATACTATCGAAATATGAAACTTCTTTGGTTGTGATATTAATAGCTTTCACACACTTTTTATTTTTTTTGGCATTTTTCAGGTATGAATAATCCCGACATTCTGCTGATTTCTTGACATTTTCACTTTGTGTTACTAGTTGGAGATTACATGAACGATTATCATCTCTTATGTTGTTGATATGGTCAATAACTTTTCCTTCTGGAATAATACCATTGAAACACTCCCAAACAAATCGATGGACGCTATATGTTTTATAACCATTTTGACCATGTTTTCTCACACAACACTTCATATATCCTGTGCGATGTTTAGATCCATTCATAGGCACTTTCTTGATAACATTAATAACATTTCCATCCTTATCTGAAGCATACAGATCATAAACTGGATGAATGTTGTAAACACACTCGTTAATTTCAATCTTATTCATTATAATATAGTTTACATAATAATTCTTTAAATAAAAATTTTTATTATAATATTTAAAGATATATAAATTATTATCTAATTATAATATAAGATGAATAAGAAAGATTTCAAAAAACTGAGCAAATCTAAGCTCAGTAAAATGTTAATCAAAATGAATGAAAGGCTTGAAAAAGTAGAGAAGCAACAGAAGAAACCAAAAGTTGTTATAGTTGATGATACCAAGCCTATACAGAAACCAGTCCCCGCACCCCGCAAGAGTGTCAAACAGATGGTTCAAGATTATGAACACAACATAATTCCTCCACCAATAGAGTTCAGAGACAGACCGGTCCCTGCCCCAAGAACCAAAAAACCAACACCTGCACCGAGGACAAGGATTACACAAACAGAGAAAGCTCTAAAGGGGTATACCAAGTCTTTTGAAATTGATATAAAAAATGACAAAGACCCGCTAGAGCAACTACTAAACACAAGAATGGCAATCGAAACACACATTAAAAAATTGTTAAATGAAATGAAAGGACTGAAATTTGTTGAAACACTCAAGGTAACATTCACAAAAATGACTAACGGAGCAATAGAATACAAAACCGCATATTTCAACAGTCAAGCTGAAACACTTGTGAATAATCTGGAAGTCACTGAATCACTGCAATTGTCAAAACAGCAAATCTTGAATAAGATAGCTCAATGGATATCTCAAGGTTCAGGTTGGACTGTTGATTCAGTTGATAGTCATTATATCAATGTTGTCAAATATCAACCAATGAGAGGTTCTTCATACATAAAACTACCGGCAGAATTACGAAATAGTGCCAAAGGTTTAGTTAACTTGAAAAATGAAGATAATGAATGCTTCCGGTGGTGTCACATCAGACACTTGAACCCACAAGAGAAATACCCACAGTGGATTAAAAAAGTTGATAGGAAATTTATTGAAAATTTAGATTATTCAGGAATTGAATTTCCAGTGACTACCAAACATTACAATAAGATTGAAAAACAAAATGAGATCAACATCAATGTTTTCGGTTATGAGGATAAACAACCTTATCCAATATATGTATCAAAAGAGAAATATACAGACTGCTTGAATCTGCTTCTAATAACTGAAAATGAAAACAAGCATTATGTGCTGATCAAAGATTTCAATAAGTTTATGTACAATCAAACAAAGCACAAAGAAAGAAAACACTTTTGCATGCACTGTCTTCAATGCTTCAGCTCTGAAAGGGTTCTGAATGATCACAAGGACAACTGCATGCAAGTAAATGGCACACAGGCAATAAAAATGCCAAACAAAGATAACAACATACTGAAATTCAACAACTTTCATAAACAACAGCAGGTACCATTTGTGATCTATGCTGATTTTGAGGCCATCACTGAAAAAATACACGGTTGCCAACCCAACAGTGATAAATCATATACTGAAGCCTATCAGAAGCATACTGATTGTGGCTACGGCTATAAAGTTGTCTGTTGTTATGATGATAAATACAGTAAACCAGCAGTAATATACAGGGGTGAAAAGGCTGTGTACAAATTTATGGAAGCTATGCTGGAGGAAGTCAAATATTGCAAGAATGTTGTGAAAAAAAATTTTAACAAACCATTGAAAATGACTAAAGATGATGAAGAGAAATTCCAAAAAGCCAAAGTTTGTCACATTTGTGATAAAAAATACACTGACAAAGATATCCGAGTTCGAGATCATTGTCATATTACCGGCAAGTATAGAGGTTCTGCTCACCAAGATTGTAATCTGAAACTCAGAGTGAACCCAGATGAAATAAAGATACCAGCCATATTTCACAATCTAAGAGGCTATGATAGTCATTTTATTATGCAGGAGATTGGAGCCATTGTTAAGAAGCACACTTACAAAAACAAGAAAGGTGAAGACTGTCAAATGAATATCAATGCTATCCCAAATAACATGGAGAAGTATATGGCTTTCATGCTTGGTAATCACTTGACCTTCATTGATAGCTTCCAATTCATGAGCTCAAGTTTGGAAAAACTTGTCAGCAATCTTCCAAAAGAAGCCTTAAAATACACCTCACAAGAGTTCAAGGGAAGGATCTTAATTTGATGGCGCAAAAAGGTGTTTATCCTTATGACTATATGGATAGTTTCGATAAATTTAACCAAAACCTGCCGTCAAAAGAAAAATTTTATAGCATATTAAGTGATGAACACATCAGTGATGAAGACTATGCGCATGCTCAAAATGTGTGGAATACATTCTCAATAAAAAATATGGGCGATTATCATGATCTGTACCTTAAAACAGATGTACTCCTACTGGCTGATGTATTTGAAAACTTCAGAAAAACATGCCTTGAGTACTACAAACTGGACCCGTGTCACTATTTCACATCTCCAGGGCTATCTTAGGACGCCATGCTTAAAATGACTGACATTAAACTAGAGCTTATGGTTGATATTGATATGTTTCAATTCATTGAAAAGGGTATGCGTGGAGGAATCAGTTATATAGCCAACAGATACGGAAAAGCAAACAATAAATACATGAAAGATTACAATGAGAAGGCGCCCTCGAAGTACATCATGTATCTAGATGCAAATAATTTGTATGGTTGGGCTATGAGTCAATATTTACCAACCGGTGGTTTCAAATGGTTGACAGAAAAGCGGATCAGCAAGTTAGACCTGTCTGTCTATAAAGAAGACAGCAACAAAGGTTTGATACTTGAAGTTGATTTAGAATACCCCCAAGAGTTACATGATCTTCACAATGACTATCCACTGGGACCGGAAAAAGTCAAAGTGACTGGGGACATGCTATCAGATTATTGTAAAAACATCGCGAAGAAATATAAAATATCAACTGGTTTGGTACATAAACTGATACCAACATTAAGCAACAAAGAAAAATACGTGCTCCATTATAGGAACCTCCAATTATACACTGATCTCGGTTTGAAAATAACTAAAGTCCATCGAGTTCTAAAGTTCAATCAGTCCCCTTGGCTCAGACAGTACATCGACTTCAACACTCAGAAAAGAACTGATGCTAAAAAGGCCTTTGAGAAAGACTTTTTCAAGCTGATGAATAACAGTGTATTTGGAAAAGCGATGGAAAACCTCAGAAAGCGAGTAGACGTCAGATTAGTCACCGATGAAAAGAAACTATTAAGAATTGCTGCTAAACCGACATATGTTAGCAGTAAAATCTTCAATGCAAATTTGGTAGCTGTTCATAAGATAAAAGACACACTTACTTTAAACCGGCCAGCATATGTAGGAATGTGTATCCTTGATCTAAGCAAGACACTGATGTACGATTTCCATTACAACTACATTAAAGAGAAGTATGGAAACAAGGCGAAGCTGCTCTTCACAGACACAGACTCATTGACCTATGAAATTGACACCGGAGACGTCTATAGAAATTTCTGGAAGGATAAAAATAAATTTGACAACAGCGACTACCCAGAATGCTCTCCATATTTCGATAAGACGAATAAAAAGGTAATTGGTAAATTCAAAGATGAGGCTGCAGGAGTTCCAATTTGTGAATTCATCGGTCTACGATCGAAAATGTATAGCTATATGAAAGACAACCAAAAAGGAGGGAAGACAGCGAAAGGAATTAAGAAGAATATTATTAAGAATAACATCAAACATGAAAATTATAAAGAGACACTATTTGATAATAAACAGTTGCATCATAGAATGAAAACAATCAGAAGCCAAAACCATCAACTAGGAAGTTATGAGATAAATAAAGTATCACTCAGCTGCTTTGACGACAAGCGGTGTATTCACGATAATGGCGTGACAAGCTATGCATACGGACATTATAAAATCTAGCTGTTGTGGTGTTTTTATCGCCTCAAACCCATTGATTTGCCTAGTTCAGGATAGTATTGTGAGTTTTGTTGTATATTTAATTTAAAATACTGCCCTCTTTCTGACCCTTTACCCGAAGAATTAGCATATGAGACAGGAACATTTGTTGGGGGGGGGTTTCCCTTTCGAATGAGTCATCAAACTACGTCACTATGTTTTTAGCTTTTTACGCATGCGTATTAATTTTTATCTTTGAAAATTTCATTTATGTACCACAAGTGTAAAAATGAAAATACAAACGCATATAAAAGGGTTTTTTACACAGATAAAGTGTGGCTTGTATACAAAGTACCTAACGATTGGAAAAAGCGGGGGCCTTTCGTTAGTGAAATGTATACACAGCCACCCCATGGAATAAGGACCCCCGCCGTTATTTCATGGGTTAAAAAATAAAAAATCACCCTGAGATGGTGTCGGGCTGTTGGGTAGAGCTATAGTCGAGCTTAGGCTTGTCAGAAGTGCCGGTTCAACCTCAAGCCGGAGGGTGAAAAAAAAGCAAACAATATAACTCAAGGAAAGGATGAAGAGCCTGGCACAACAGCTGAGCTCCCCTTTCCTAAACATCACAATATAAAAGAAAGGATGAATGGCCTGGCGGAACAGCTGAGCTCCCCTTTCCTAAACATCACAATATAAAAGAAAGGATGAAGGGCCTGGCGGAACAGCTGAGCTCCCCTTTCCTACATTTAAGCCTCTCATGAGGGACGGGTGGTAATTCAAATTCCAAATTAAGTCCCTCATGAGAGGTTCTGGTGGCCACCAGTTTTGCAACTTTTTTTCTGCATCTTTAATTGCTTCAACAAATTCAAAAGTAATTTTTCCGAGAATGTCACGCTTGGTGATTTTTCCGAGAAAGTCACGCATTTTTAATAAACTATAGATTCCAAAATACGAGATCATTTTGCTAAAACACCCCCTTAAATCAGTATGTGATTCCATTTGATTCATTTTTGATCTGGTACCCCCAAACACTATACTACTCCCTGTACCTTATAATAATAATTATTCCTTACAAAAAATCTACATACCAAGTAGGTAATTACAGAAAATGACCATAATAGGAAAAATTGATTTCACCTATGTCTCCAAAGAGGTCCAAAATGTTGACTTATCTTATTTGCCCAATTTTATATAAAATAAGAAGTCGACCTGTTTCAAATGTTAGGCTAAAGGGTTTCTTGAACAGAGGGGAGTCTAACTGGCAAATTGTAGCCTAACAGGTTCTTAAAACCTAGGTTCTTACTTGTGAGTTTTTACTGTGTAACAAAGAGCATAGGCTCAAGTTGCAATAATATTATTGCACTATGTCTACCATTGCAATTTTCATGTTATCTACTGCCAGAAATATTTCTCATTGTCTTACAAAAATAGTCCTTTTAAGTAATGAAGGTCATACATTTACTAATTTGTATATTATTATAATTTTTCCTGATGCAATACCTTTGGTTATGACTTTTGATTGTCAGACTGTTTTAAAATGCAAAAGTTAGCAATAGTGAAAAGTGCACCTCAATCTGACATCAAACCGTTAAGAGTTTAAAACAAACCTCTATTCTTTCTTCGCAGTAAGATATTTTACCAAGAATAGAATCATCAGCAGCTTCCTTGTTTGGAAAAAGGTTCAATGACCTTTTGAATTGGCAAAGAACACTCCACTATGTCTTCACAGTTGTTTAAGAAGGCCTGTTCAGTGCTGCCTACAAATTAACAATATCAAGTTCAAGTATTAATTTTTGGGTTGTATGACCATTAGAACAAGCTAGAAGGACCATGCCAGCTTTTTCTTAAGCGCATTAATCTCCCCTCCCCCCAATGCAAAAAAGAACAACTTTACATTGTGTTACTACAACTACAAAGACCTCAACTTAAAGGAGGATAAGCTTGTGTGAATTTCAAAACCCTTCTACTTATAGTATAAATGAGGAAGCCAAATCCCTGTCAGCATAGTTTGCTACAATTGTATATCTGTATTGAGTGGACACTCCCGGAACACTAACTACTGTCCACTTAATGGAGGGGTTCGCTTATTATAAAGGGTTCATCTTACGGAAAATATGGGGAAAATGTGATACTTACTGTTGTGAGTGTGTTTAATGCAGGATGTCTGCTTATTATTTAGTATGGAACAGTTTTCTTTTCTACTGCCCTGGTTTCAATCCAACTTGACACATTCGTTGCTACACTTCATTTGGTTTATCACTGTTTCAAGGACATGCTGCTTTGTGGACTTTGCCCTAACAGCTGGGAAATGATTTCTTGTCGGGAGTCACAATATCTTTAACTTGAAGTATTGCAGCATTTTTGCATTTGTGAGCACCTAATAACCGTCATTCGCACCACGTGTATCTAATGGCTCTCCAGGCCCTTGATTAAAAGCTGTCCGGACATTCAAGAAACAGACTCCTGATGAGCACTTTGACAAGAATGTTTATGAGGACGAAATTAGTTAAAAGCATAATACACCATGTTAAACATAAGTACCTGAAAATGATCTTATTTTGATGTTTTGTTTCTTGACATCTGCATCTTGGTCCTCCTTCAGTTTTACAACAATGCTGTCTTTGAGCATTGTCTCTGGCCCATATTCTGCTAGCACAAGGTTACATTCTTTCAATGATCGACATCTGTGAGCAGTGAGGCCCAGGGACGTGAGAAGTTGCTCTGTGTTTCTGAGTTCACAGTGAAGTGCACAGAGATTAACATCAGATACAGAAACATCCATGAAGATGAGAAGATCGTCTCTCACACCAGTCCATCTAGGTTAACAAGGTATATACACCATAATTAATACGCTGAAGGCAATTAAGGAAGAAATAATAAATCTTACCTTTCTTTTAAATTTAATTGTGATGATCAATCAATGCAATATTAAATATTCCAGAGCCAGCAATAAATTAGGTGAGCTACATTATGTATTGCTTTTCTATTGTCTCTAATCTTCCATGTGATTTTAGCCAGATTGGAGTACGCATAAAACCCTTATGCTTGATATTTTTGAGCTTGGTATAACAGAAATGACATTGGCATGTATAGTTGTTAAATTATTAATAAAACATACACATCCTTACAAAAACACTTACTTTCCAATGTTCCCTTTTGCTTTTAAAAAGCACTCAGCACAAGTTTCATTTGCAGCAACTCCCTTACAGTTGCAACCCTGACAAAACAATCATGTTAGGATCTTAACAATTGACTTCTTAATGATTGTATGGCATGTATTGTGTATTTTGAGCCTTATTATTGAGTCTGTTTTACTTCTGTTGTAGACAGGTAGATGGAGTGATTTTCTTTAGACACATTTAATATCCAACCACCCTTGAATCACAAACATCACACCCTTTTGTTTGTCAATGAAGATGAAAGTAAAAAGTAAATAAATAAAAAAAATGAAAAGTAAACCAGCGAAAATATATGTTATGGTTGAGTTTAAATTTGTAATAAATAACTCACTCGGATTGCTGTACAAAAAAGGCAGGCTTCTGTTCCTTTTCCATGTCCTCCCAACTTGACCTCTTCACCAGTTTTTCTTTGTGTGCACAGCAAAAGAGCTTTCTAATCTGCTGTAACTGTTGGTTAAGGAGCAATGTCATACAAATTATACTGACAAAATCTGTAAAACAGCCTATGTTAATGTGGCAGGGGATGGTTAACGCTCTCTAATATTTTTGTTCATCATAGCATCTTATTAGCATTGGTAATTCACACTGATGAAAATAATCTTTTTAGAGGTAGAAGCTACGTAAGTACTAACAGCTTTTTCCTCTTTATCAGTAACCCATGGATCTGTGTTACTTACAAATTACTGTATCATAAAGAATCCATTCTGTGAAAAGGTAAGTGACATGCGGTTCTTTGAACTGGCACTTCATGTCTCTAATTAATGTTACAAGTGCGATGAGTAAACTTGGGTTTCTCTTATCACACAAGGTTGTTGATATTTCAGTGTTCCATTACAACTCTCTTGAGGGAATCAGATTACATACTTAGTGATGAAATACTCACCTGTAAATTTTATGATGTAATGCTTGCCATCAACTGTTAGGCTATGTTTTGCTAACTGTTTTTTTTGTGCAGTGGGGTCTCTCAGGAGCATTAATATTTAGGTGTTTAAATTAGTAAGGGCAAGTATAATTATTTGTTTGTGATAGACATGTATCATGGCAGTTAATTGGCAAGGAGAAAAATAATATGATCACTGCCCTAATAGGATCTGGAAGCAGGGCAATGTCAGGAATAATTTTTATCTGTGCATTAATTCTATTATTTTTTCTCATGTTAATTTCTTACAAGTAACTGCAGGTTATAATGAATAAAATCTAACTGTAATTGTTTTCCCACCCAGAGAATTTTTGATTTTACAAACCTTGTTTCTGTACAGTTGGCTATTGCGAGAGGATAGACTGCCTTGCAGCTTTGGCTTGAGGTAAATGACGTATTAATTGGCACAAGACCTGCCATTACTTGAGCTTTTCCTGAAACATATCGCAGTACCTTAATTAATCAGGTAACACTGCATACACACATGTACATAGTAAAGTTAATTCATACTAAGAATAAATATTTTAAACAATGAAGGGAAGAGCTGTACTTCTCTGCATTATTAAATTAATACAGCTGTTGAAAATTTAGACTAACTACCCCAAATGGTCTGCCATCAAGCTTTATGTTGGCTTCCACATCTTCTTTGTCCAAACCATGCAGCCGCTGCTCTCGAATCATCCATGCCAGAACATTCTTTAAATCAACTTGTCTTCCCTTTAAAGGTTTAGGGGTTTCATGAAGTCCTAGGGTTTTTTTGACGATGGTAAATATCATTCTACGTACTGCCTTGATTTGATTCTTGTTCAGAAGGATGTCTGCATCACTATATTTCTGTTAATTAAAAGAATATCACTTGTTTATTTTGAAGTAAAACAGCTTTCATTATCTTTCAGGAGGCAATAGTTAGGTGGTTGGGGTGGGGGAGAAGAAAAGACTATGGTTGAGTTTAATATTGCTTATTTTCCTGAAATACTAATAAGTGAGGCCATGAAATACTAATAAGTGGTATTGCCTTGAACAATGCAAGGACTAATAAAATGGAAAAAAGACATGACCATTCCCTCCTATTCAACAAAACCCCTCCCCTACCCATATGCAATTGTATAATTCTGTACCCTATCACTGGAAGCTTTTTTAGAATTTTTATAACACAGACCTATCATGTCTCTTACTAACTTTTATTCCCAGCATATTTAACCAACCCCACCCCCACCCCCACCGGCACGAAATATGAAATAATCGATTTAGTTGCAAAATAAACAATTCACTCTACGTTTCCCCTGTTCTTCCCAGCTTCGTCAGATTTATCATCGTCTGCCATCCTTCAACAGGAATTTTGGCTTCAAGTTTGAAGTAAAGAAGGACCCAGTCAGGGACACGGAATTGCCGCATGTATTGTTGCAAAACATCTGGGACAAGAGTTTCGAGTGCTCTCTTCACTCCTTTCTTCTCGGTGACTGAGGCTACTATTTCAGAAATGATGTCTCGCGCATCACTTGGCTGTTTTGCGGGATCGTGAGTGCACAAATGACCAAGTACGGAAGCCACAGAAGCTTTGTGCCTACCACAGACATCATCCAGGGAACGAAGAATTTCTCCCGCGCTTTTTTTGCTAAGCCTTGTCTTCTTCCGTTTGGGTGATGTAGCCGATTTTTCTTCGGTAGGGTTAGATGCTGGATACCTGTCAGCAAGAATACTTTGGAGCTCCCTGATCTTTTCCTTGGCTTCCTCGAATTCCTGTTGAAGGGGTATAACAGAAATCGCGCCATTTCGAGGGAGGCCTGTGATGGCACAGTGATTGTTAATGGCTACTGCAATTCTTTTAAAGGAGTCGCTTACTAAGTAGATAAAGGGGATTAGTTTCTAAAGAAACTGTGGTGCTGCGTCGGTGGGGGAGTGAAACACGAAAATTTGGTTTATCAACGGAGTTGATAATGTAAATTGACCACCGTACAGGGATTCGATTAGCTGACGTTTCGAGCGTTAGCCCTTCGTCGGAGCGAATCGAGGAATTGTGGGTTGTGTATGGTTTATATACAGAAAATGGAGCTACGCTATTGGTGGTAACATAGTAACGTGAAAAACATGAATAAATTAATTGAATGAAAAGCGCTCGTTGATACCGTGGGGATTAAGGGTGCCAATTTGAAAGATCAGTTTTTGCTCGAGATTTTTACGGCTTTCCGTGGTACCTTGATGTAGGGAAAGGCCGGAGATCGACATGTGTTGTTTACAATGGTTAGGGAGATTAAAACGCCGAGCGACAGGTTTCGATGCGTCTTTGTCATCTTTCTCAACATCACGAAGATGTTCTCGGAAACGGTCACCTAGTCGTCTTCCTGTTTCGCCGATGTATAACTTTTTGCATAATGTGCAGGTTATGCAATAGATAACATTTGCGGAGGTACACGTGAAACGATCAGTGATCTTAACAGATCGCTTAGGGCCCGATATTTTGTCAGTGTTTTGAATGAAAGGACAAGTTTTGCATCGCGAGCGCGCGCATTTAAAAGTGCCAGGTTGTTCAGTTGTTTTGAATGCGCTTTTAACTAGAAAGTTACCTACATTTTTGTCGCGTTTGAAAGAAATCAGCGGTGGTTCCGAAAAGATTCTAGCAGTAGCTCTGGTCGTTTAATTCGCGTTGGCGAATAAGTGCTCCGAAAAGGCCTAAAGTCGAAGCAACAATAACTTCGCGTTTTTGATACTTGACCCCGAACAAGTTTGGTTCAAGAGCATTTCCAAACTCATCGCGAATTTCGCAGAACGGCACTTTCTGTAGTCGGAAGAAAGAATTTTCGCTAAATTTACGAAACGCTGACCCGCAAATATCCTCATTCAGGATGTACCAGCTTTTCCCAGGGTTGAGGTGCGTGCTGTATACTTGGAACAGCATTTTGATCACAACGCAGTGAGACCTGATCGAAATGCCGCGCAAATTTCGAAATTGGCGCACTTGTCAACTTTTGGTTAATATCAGTTTATAGCTTACAATATTAACTACTATGTCCGGGGGAACAAAGTTCAAGATCTTTTGAATATCCATTTTCTTTATTATTTTCTCAACTCATTTGACTTTCTCAATATTTCTGTTTTTCAAAAACAACAGCAACAAAAGGTGCATTCATGGACTTTCGTGTGTCATGGTGTAAAAACAAATTGTCTTGGTAATCAAAGAGTATTTTACTGCAACAACTCGGCACCCGTACCCTAAGACGTTGAGCAGAGGGAAAGGGGGAGGGGTGGAAACGCTCAACGTCTTACAGAATCACTCATCACGGTTTGAATTGCCGTGTTTTCGTTCGGTGCACTCTGCAGGCTTATTTGTCTCCCCAATAAGAGACCCTGGCTAGTTTAAAGCTGGGGTCGGGCGGAGAGTGCGTTGCCAACAATAGCCTCAGGTGTGTTAAGGAGTGGGTCAATGTCAAAAATTCGATAAAAATAGTAAAAAAATTATTAAAATTTTATTTTTACTTTATTTGCCTGTTTGGTCGGCTTTTTGAACTTGGATTAAAAGAACTCTTATCTTGGATTATGTGGTTGCTATGGAAACCCGTCACGTGACCGAAAATTGCTCAATTAAGTATACAGAAAAACGAACCATCATTAAGCCTGTTGCACACTGTCCTAGACTTGACGAAATTACATGAAACTTGGCAGGTACCAGCTTGAAACACCTGGGAATGTGAATCCAATTGGAACCGATGACTGTTGAATGAAATGTCACAACCAGTAGCTTTCGAGTTTATGTTATACACATCAGAACACTAGGAAGCCGTCCTTGTCATCAACCAATACAACAAAAACGCGTTTTCCAATTAGCTAAATAAAATTCGACATACACTCTACATTGAAAGGCAGATATTTGCTTCAAAAACAATGAATTTCTTAGTGTGCAGAATGAAAGTGTGTTCCCCACGCGATTCTTCGTGAGCCTTCCGCCACGTTGAGTTTGTGCCAGCCGAACAATCCTTTATGTGGTCAGCGGTAGGTAAAATTTGCTGCTCTCAACCAATCAACAAAGGTTAGACTGGACAAGAACAATATGGCGGACGAAGAGAGTAGGTTTGGCCTCATATAACGCGTTAAAAACACACATCTTACCCCCAGTAATTAGTCCAAAGAAGCAAGAGGCTAATGGCATAATGTCTTGGTTATAATCTGCAGTAGGTATAATGCTTTAAGTAAGCAGTAAAAAATAAATCTGACCGTTTTTATCTACTGCGATTTTAGTGTCGTATTGTCGTTGAGATGGAGATAAGCTCAAGACGTCTCGAAAGGAAACCATTTCATTTGTACGGCCAGCAATTGATAGCCAGGATCAGATTACTTGCATAATTTCTGTCCACTTGTGGCGCTAATTATCTTTTAGTTTTGGAGGGAAAGTAGAGGAAACACGTACGAATTATTTCGCTTAAGGTTCATGAATGGAGGTATCTTTTTTGAGTCCAGATACGTGTGGTTTTGCTAGAGTGGCTGCACTGGAGGCCTCTAAACGGGCAGCGCAAATCAAGAAATTAGACGGAGAGGGAATTGCCAAATTTAAAACTCGAATTCTACAAGAGCGCTTCGAAATATACTGTGGTTTCTTTGAGGAACACTACGAAGCCTTCGAGATCGAGAGTGTGACTTTTAATAAGCGGCTTCTTCCATTACAATCAGCAATTACAAAGTGGAATCCACGCAAAAAGTTTGAAAGGCAAAGTTTCTTAGAAAAGTTTTCAATCGAGAATTGGCAGAAACTTTCCGAGATCAAAAAGCGCGGGCACACTTTGACCCACTGCAAGGGATGTCGCCTGGATTTTAGCCACATCCTGGCACTCTTCCCAGTCAAATCGCCTCACCTGCAAGGAAAAGGAAAAGAGAATCCATGTTTAGTTGCGAAGTCCTTGAGTAAAAAAATCAAACAACCTGGTAAAGGGGCTATTAAAGAAGTCACAAAAGAAATATACAACCAGCTTAACACCAGTTTTAAAGAATGGGCTGGAGTAACCTTTGCTGAGGCACTTTGCAAAGTACCTGAAGCCAAAGTGGAGGGTAAGAAGACTGCACTTCAAAAAAAGCAAGAAAGAAGAAATGGTCTACGAATAGTGAAAGAAGAGATTCAGAAGAAATGGCAAGAGACATCATTCCTGAGGTAAGAGATCAATTAAACCAAAACCATTATCAATTGAAAACACAAAATAAGACAATGCTGGAACAGAACGTTTGTCAGGAACTGCCCAAGCAGCCACACATGAAAGACTATATGGATGTCAAGATACAGCTGTATGTCACAGTCAGTGTAGCATAAAGTCGAAGTATGATAACAATGCATACTATTTCAATGAGAATTTCCTAAATGTAACAGTTTATTACAACTGTTTGTTAATAATTATTAAAAAGAAATAAAAGAATGCAATCTAAAATTAAAAAAACATTATTGCATTATTAACTTGATATTCAAAACATACACAGATGAAAATAATTAATGAACTAATCTCTTACCCTTATTAATTTTTACTTAGGTGTTTGGGTAACCGGCAGTCTTATGCTGCACGGCAAAGAGAACGTTTAGCTTCTTCCTTCGAGAGCAAACAAGCTGCAAAGGAAAGAAGAGACCGAATGGAAGCTGAAGAAAGAGCAGGCAAAAGACGAAAGCTGAACCACTCTAGGTGCTTTGAAAATATGATGTGGGACAAAGCTGGTTTACAAACAGAGGTAGAAAGCTTCCAAGATGGCACCAAAGTGAACTGGAGTGAACTTGCCAGACAGTACAAAATAAAGAACAGTCAAGGCGACATTGCTAAGAATGGAGGCCAAATAGCCAAAGATTGGATTTTGAGCCAAGGTATCAGCCTGGAAAGATTTAACAGACCCCTATCCAGGGCTATGGTGATGGAAGAGAGACGTGTACGGAGGAAGAAACTGCGAGGCCCCGGAGGTTAGGACATATGTGCACAATATTACAGAAAATCTAATTCACATCAAATTGCAGTAATAAAATTATTCATGTACCCGGGTGGGGGGGGGGGGGAGGTCCGACCCCTTACCCTTTTATATACCATTTTTGACAGAAACGTTGCCCCTTATGTATACCTTCCATTGACAATTGGCACCCCTTTCGTATACCTTCCATTAGAACAGTACAGTCATGAGGCATGTGTTCGAAATATTTTAATGAAAGGCCCTTTTGAATACCTAAATGGCAGAATTCCCTACCCTTTCATATATCTCCAACTCGTGAAATCCCTACCCTTTCATATACCTGAAACGTGAAAAAGGTACTCCTTTCGGGCAGAGCCTCCCCATATAGGCCATTATAGGGAGTACACCCCCCCCCCCCCCAGGCATGTACCTAAGAGTTGACATGATAAAGTACTGAAGTGAATTAAAATTACCCCCTTTAAAACACATTAATTTGTGTGAAAACACTTCATTCTAGTTTCTTGTAACAATTCATTTATTTTGGAAGAAAAAGAACAAGATTGGTACAGGTCCTCAAAAGTATATTCAAAGGTTGTTTTTATCTGCTGCTTTGTGGGAAATTGCATAGGTACATCTACAAGCAATGTAGCTAACCTTGCTTCCATTTGGTGTAAAATGAAAATGAGAATTTAAGAAAATTTTGGACAAACCTTGGCAATGGTCTTCTTTTTCCAGGTGAAATCAGCATGCCAACTGCTGAGACGAACAACTCCCTGAAGGAGAAAGTTAAAGCAAAAATTGAGAATGGGGAAATCAAAATTGGAGAGATCATTGTTCCCAAGAAATATGAAAAGCTTGTTATTAATGAAAACAATGAAATTAAAAAAATTGAATTCATGGTTGAGGGAAGGAAAATGCCCCTGAATGAAATTCGTGAACAGTTGCTGTTGAAACACAAACCGTACATCCGGTTTCATTCTGATCAGTATTACAACAACATGACAAGGATTGAAGCCAGCAACCATTTACGAGAGGTGGGTGAGTTTGATGATGCACAGAGTTTGGCTGAAATGAGGGCACGGCTTAAGAAAGTAGAGAGGACAAGGCATCTTGCAGTTTGGCATGACCATTCCAGTGTAGCCAACCATGGGTACATGTTGTTCCTGGCATCAGTTCTGTACGATCCAGCAATCCACCTGTCCAACCAAGAGTATGAGGAGAAATTTGGAAAGGCAGTTGATGTCCAAAAAATGGTAGAGGAACCTGAACCCTACATAGTTGCCACGTACACGTACATGAATGTTGCTGCTGCTTTCTGTGAATATTATTCACAAATTGTTTATTCTGATGAATTCATGACTGCCATCGCACTCATCAGCCAGCAGAAAAAAGGAAAACAAGACACACAACATTGATCATGATGACTCAGAATAAGTTGTGTGGTAATTCATTTATTAGGATCTTCTGAGAGAAAACAAATTATCATACAAGTGTTTCCAGTCGAATTTGCACAACCTCTCTCTGGCATGAGCAAAAAAAGAAAGAAAAGAATTTGGCAAATCTTAAATATTGGCTATGTGGTTACCATGGTTAGCATTATCACTGCATTATTTTACTATAGAATTAAAGAGCTTACCTCATTACATAATTTCAATATCATTGTTGCTTAATCCAAGACATACAATGTAAGCTAGAGGTAAACTACAGTGTATATTAAGACAGTATCTGAGAATACTGTCACACACTATAAGTACATTTAACTTAGTATTATACTAATGCCGACAGATTTCTTCTTTTTAGATCAGTAGTGGTATCTGAAAAATGGTTTTCTTTGCAGGTCTGGTGATAGTGACCTGGAACAGCTTGCCTATGGGGAGACCAGGTGCACTTGCCTGAGGAATCTCAAGCACACCATAGAAATAGATGATGGCATTCCAATCACAGATGTGATGAGGTTCTCCAAAGGTGATGGTCCTTCTTTAGAATTTGAATGTGGGCAACAACGACGTGGCCATTATTACTGTTCTGGCTGCAAAATACATGCAGATCGCACGTATGAGCTGGATCATGCCTTTCGCTGTCCACATCAAACAATTGAAGAACGTCAGCAAGCAGTGTTAAAGGGGTCAGTGGGGAGGCAAAGGTCACTTGCTATGCATCCAAAGCCTTTTTCCAAGTTGAGAAAAGAAGACCTTAGGACAGAAGTAATGGGAAGAGGGCTGGAAACTGCAGGAAACAACAAAGAGGATTACCAGAGAGCCCTGACAGAAGAACTCAAAGGCCAGTGCAGGGTTCCAGCACTTCTTTTCCACTCACCAATGTCCTCACTTGACGACCTTGGCCTCAACCATTATGAAATTCTATCCTGTGAACCAATGCATGACATATCCAACCACATCAACAACCTTTTTGAAGAACTTCCCAACCATGTCTCAAACGAAGTAGCCTCACTCATTCAAGACTGCAAGGATCTGACAGTTGGCCAGAAAGACAAGAAGAGAGCTTTTGACTTGCGCTGCCTCATAATCACCCTGTCATCACAGCTACGTGGAAAAGCCCCACTGAAGGTGCAGCAGTTAATTGACATCCTTGTGCAGATGGCTGAGATCCTGTACAAGCCTGAGAGAGAAAGATGTCCGCGGTTGATACTGAGATACCATAACCTCAGTTTCTATCATGCTGTTCTTTGTCTTGAAGTGATAGGAACCCAGCCAAACACATTGACCCGACGCAAACTGTATGGAAAGTACTTCCACAATCTTGTGAGGCATGCTACAATTCAGATGCGCATAATCAGTGGTGAATCTTCCAATGCTGAAGATGAGGAGAGGTACTTCAACAGTATCAAGGGAATCACAAGGGAAACATCCTCACAACATCCTAGTCACATCATTGGCAACATCTTGATAAGAATCCAGGCTGAAAAAATGTTCCAGCAGCAGTTCAGCACTAGTAGAGCTGATCAAGAGAGTTGTGTACAGAAGCTTGCAAAGAGCCTCCCAGATTTTCCTGACACTCTGTTTCCCTCCTTTGTCATGGAAAAGTACAAAAGGCAGTGGCAAGCTCACCTGGAGAAAATAAGCGACTTCCTACTACCTGGTCCTGGAATCTGGTGGGAATATGATGGCGAAAACATCATCTTCCATGACTCCAAAGAACATCCTAACTCCTGTGTGCAAGGTCCCTCTCTCCACCACTTCAGGTCTAGTTCTCTTAAGAGGGAAGAGACCTACTTAAATCAGTGCTGGATGAAGTGTCTCCAAAATGGGATCAGCCTTCCTACCCACTGGCTGTACATCACTGATGCAGAAAATCCTGACAGTTTCAAGCGAGTGGCCACAAATTTCTTATATGAGCTGGGTAAAGAAATGAATGGTGAAAATTGTGAGAGCAGGGAAGAAGAAGAAGAAGAAGAAGATGATGATGATGATGATGATGATGATGATGATGATAGTGATAGTGATGATGTCAAGACATGTAGCAGTGATGCTGAAGAAGATGACAGCAACATTGATGGCACCAATGATGATGAAATTGTGCTGGGAGTGAAGGTGACTTCAACAGAAGATGAAACACTTGATGATCAGAGCTCTACAGATGGTGCATTCTCTTTTGATGAAGATGACATGTTAACTTCTCAGATTGAAGCTGGTTCACCTGCGGCTATTATTACTGTTCAAGCAAGCACTGCAGTCACATCAGAAGCAAAAGCGGACAGCCAAGCTCTCCCTCAGCCTGGACCATCTGAGGTTCTGGTCCACAGAAATGAACAAGAAACCAGTGTGAGGGAACTGCAGACTGGAAACTTGGAAAGGCAATAGAGATTGTTTTGGGACACACTAGAGAGGTTGAGGAGCTGGACTCACTTAGATGCAAATTAAAATCTCATCCAGGAGATAACTTCTTCTTTGAGAATTACATGAACAAACTCGCTGTAATTCAAACAAAGGTTCTAAAGAAACATAATACTTTTAAGGCTGATCTAAAAGACTGGGAGAAACAATATTTTCTAGACAACAACCTCAAGTCACCAACATGGTCTGACATCAAACAGTCACCTGCAGGAGCTCAAATTTTAAAGGCCATAAGATACTCCAAGGCATTACTCAAAGAATGGAAGATACATTTTGACTAAACCTCAAGCCAGTTAAGAGACACACCATCTAAGTTGCAAAATGCATAATTTAAATGATAAATTCCAGAAGCATGAATGCCCATGGTCAAGAAACATAACAGGAGATTGAGACAGCAGCAATATCGTACCCAGAGTCCTCCAGCTGTTTGGTCAGTGGGTGGACGCTGGGAGAGATTCTGGGACGTCATGGACCACAATTTTCCCAGAAAATCTGGGGTAAAACAATGGAAGCCGTTATGGGCCAGCTAATTAATATAATTTGATTTTTTTCCATTATCCCAGAGTCTCTCCTGGTAACTAACTGCTGGCCAAAGAGCCTGAGGACTCTGGGTACGAGATTCATACAGTAGTGGACTGCAGCTAGAGGTTACAATTTCAGTTGATGAGGAACATCTGAACACACCAATCACAGCCAACCAAAGTGAAACAAGCAGTAACTGTCTCACCAGTCAATCTCATCAGCTTATGAAGACCAACAGTAAGCAGTCAGTGTTGTAATTGTACATCTCAAGTGAATGATTCTTGAGGCAAACGATAATACATTAACTTATTAGCATTCATAAAATAATTTGAGTACAAAAAAACCCTAGCCTTGGTTTTAAATTATTATTAGTTACATGTAAGATTTATATTATCATATGGAGATTTCAAACTTTGGCTGTTTAGAAAAGAACAGGCACCAATTATGCATAACTTAGTTTGTAGATGACAAGGCAAGTTGACTTTAACTGGTCCTACCTCGGTGTCAGAACCTGTGGTGCTCAAAAATGACGTAAAACAAAGAAAATAAAACATTCTAAACAATAGCGTACAGCAATACCTCATAAAACAAAGAAAACCTCGTCTCCAGGTTCTTACACCGAGGTACATGTAAACCCGGAAAGTTTGAAGAAAATATGCAGATATACTGTAAGCTTTAGCTTAAGTTAAGCTTAAGTTTACAACCAGGTTTCTGAAATGCGTGTAATATAAAACTTAAAGCTTAAGCGTAAATAAAATAAAGAAAGCTTTATAGCAGTACTCACCTTGCATGGTGGCCACAAGGAAAAATCTTTCTCACGCACAAAAAAGTTAGTATTTTCACTCCCAGAATGTACAGTCTCGAAGTATGAATTCCCGTAAAAGAAATGGTATTTAAAAGTTTCAAAAATTCCATGACGATGGCCATGGCAATAATGGCAATACGGACTTGTAGCGTTCTTTGCGCACGCGTACACATTTCACCGCTGGTCGCTGAAACGTTTAAGCTTGATCCCAGGCTTGCTCACTTCAAAATTGCACATGGACCAAGGCTCTGGAAACTAGAGTTTCACCCATATTTGGTCAAAGTTGCCTTTTATGAGAATAACACAGAAGGCGCGAAATTTTACCGCGTACTTCGATAAAATGGCTGCAAACCAGGCAGATGGAGCCTTGTTTTGTCAAGCTGCTGGATTGCCTCAGTTCGTAGCAGATCGTGTGAGTGTCTCACTTGCTGACGGTCGGCAAAACAAGGTCCATAGTCCGCAACCAGGCCATGAATTGGTTATGCCAGTTAAAAAATTTAGAAAGAACACCATAGATGAACTACGCAGAAAGCGCCTGAAGAGAAACATCGCTCGCAAAAACAAGATGCGCCAAATGACCAAACAAGAAAAGCACGCACTGATAAAATCAAAACTGGTGAAGCATCTCGAAGCAGCTCACAGCCTGGAGCTCAGGCAACTTAAGACCTCTGAACTGGACGCCAAAAGAAAAGCTGTGTATTACTGTAAAAAATGGAAGGAAACACAGCTTCCAGTTCAGTCACACGTTGACTGTTGCAGGTGGTCATATGTCATAACCTTTTAATAATAATAATAATAATAATAATAATAATAATAATATAATAATAATAATGATATTTATTTATATGGCGCAAATTCAATTATACAATTTTCAAATGCGCCTCACATATATGAAATCAAATCAACTCTAAATAAATCAAGTCAAATGTTGGTTTTTGTGGAGAGGGAAAAACTGGAGTACCCGGAGAAAAACCTCTCGGAGCAGAAAAGAGAACCAACAAACTCAGCCCACCTATGACGCCGAGTCCGGGAATCGAACCCGGGCCACATTGGTGGAAGGTGAGCGCTCTCACCACTGTGCCAACCCTGCTCCCCTTAAATTCATTAATAAGCTTAATTTGAGCTTAAGGCAGTGGAAGTTTTCTTTTAGCTTGCAATGAAAGTTCTCATCATCTGACTGAATAATTTTTATGGTGAGTGAATTATATTTTGTGTCTCTGGGGGAGGAAATTGATAAAATGTATATTTACAAAATTTTTGTTCTAGATATGCTTGATATGGCACCGATGAGTGCATTTTCATATTGTCATGACAGTACTGTCAACTGATTTAATGTCATTCTTGGAAATTACTTGGTCTACAGGCAGGCAGATACACCAGTATCATTTAACTGAGATATAGACATAATGTATTAATGTGAAACAATCAACATTGCCATCTGTTTACATTATTATC
The DNA here is from genome assembly GCA_016490735.1 of Pachyseris speciosa. Taxonomy (NCBI): domain Eukaryota; kingdom Metazoa; phylum Cnidaria; class Anthozoa; order Scleractinia; family Pachyseridae; genus Pachyseris; species Pachyseris speciosa. The sequence continues at coordinate 737,083 of JAEMWC010000304.1, read as the reverse complement.
AGTCCAAAGAAAATCAATCGACATCACTTAACAGACGACACAAGCCATGGTGAAGTTCTTGGTGAGGGTGTTTTTGGCATTTGCTCAAAGAAGACCTACAGGGGAATTACAGTAGCTGTAAAGCAATTTAAACAAAGTGTCAGCCTTTCTCTTGTTAAACAAGAGGCATCCATTCTTGCTAAAATGGAACACCCAGGTAATAATTGATACAGCAACTAAGAGTGAAGTAAACAGTTCCCAGCTGTTGTTTTAAATTGGCAAACTGTTGTTCAGTCTTCATTAATCCACTTTTTTTGGGGTTCTTTTCTACAAGTTTGCCTCTGCTGTTTAGATGCTGTACTGAAGCAAAACCATACCTTATTGTTACTCAATTTCATGGTATAGAGGGTCACTGTGTAACATTTAGGCGCCGGGTGCTAAAAAGTTTCAGTGATCCCCAAAGAGAATGGTGCAGAATTATGTACGAGTGTGCGGATGCTTTATACTACATCCATTCTCAAGAATACCTACATAATAATAATAATAATAATAATAATAATAATAATAATAATAATAACGATTTATTAGTAGTACTTCCACAAGGTGGCTCTTCGCCTACTAATTACAAATCTCAAATCAAATCAAATTAAATCAAAGTTGGTTTTGAGGAGAGGGGAAAACCGGAGTACCCGGAGAAAAACCTCTCGGAGCAGAGTAGAGAACCAACAAACTCAGCCCACATATGACACCGAGTCCGGGAATCGAACCCGGGACACATTGGTGGAAGGCGAGTGCTCTCACCACTGCGCCAACCCTGCTCCCCTACATAATGATCTGAAGGCTGACAATGTAATTTTAAATGAAAACAATAACAGTTTACACCCTGTGATTATAGATTTTGGTAAATCCTCAACAGTAGCCAAAGGCAAACTCTACCATCTTTCTCCAAGGGATCAGGAAAGATATAGAAAGTTCCATAAACATATAGCTCCTGAATTTGTAAGGGGCACTCACCCACAGTCTCAGGCTAGTGATGTCTATGCATTTGGGCTCCTAATATCTTTACTGTGTAAGAATAAGCCATATGAGCCCCTTCGAAAAGTAGCATTTTCCTGTATAAATGGTACTCCAGAGAAAAGGCCCACAGCACAGCAACTGATAGCTGAATTACATTCACAGTATACATCACTAGATGCAAAAACCATCACAACAACTCTTGCTGTTGTATAAGCCACATTCATAGCCTTCGTCTTTTTACACTCCATGGGCATAAAGGAAAATCAACAGTATACATTATTTCTTTTCAAAGACAAAGCAATCACTACAAGAGAAGGTGAAATTTTATATAGCAAAGTTGAAAACATGGATAAGACCTAAAGTGTACTACATGTCTTAAAAGTTCTCCATTCACTGATCTTTCTGCAAACCATACAATACAAATACACAAATAATACCTAACATGCTCCTTAAAAGGATTAAGCTCAGAGCTTACTTGAAATTTTAGTTTCCTCGAATTTACAGAAATAAAATACAGTCAAACCTCCCCTTGCAGATACCTGCATTAGCAGACACCAACAAATCAATAAATAAAACAATAAACTTATTACTTATATAATGCAAAAATTCATTAAAAATATATGATCTAATGCGCTTTACAATTACAAAAATCGATAAAATATCACTAAAAATTAAATTAACTATGCTAAAAATGTAAAAACTATATCTAAAGTGCTAATTATATTATAATTACAGAAATAAAAATAACCTCACACAGAAATATAAAATCCAAACATTAAAAACGCTTGCCTAAAAAGAAAACAAAAATGGTCCTGGCAATTGCTCAACAGAAACCATACATTTATAACCTGTAAATTTAATCTGGTCTTCAGAAAACTGAATCTGGTATGATCTCTCTATCCCTCCATCATTTGGATGCCTTCATAATGCAGCCATTCAGGTCTGTGCTTTTGGATGCCATTACCCCCAAAAGCCCAGCAAAACTACTTGTGTATATATCACCACTTCTTCCCAAGAAGTATATATGTTGTAGTTCAATTTTATCCTTGGTTCTCAATTTTTGTTTTCTTTTGTTCTTGTGTATGGC
>JAEMWC010000304.1:682500-727500 GCA_016490735.1 Pachyseris speciosa | reverse complement strand
GATGTAGCTGATGTCTTTTTATCGCTGACTGCCTCTCAGTGTTAAGTTCAAGCCAAGATTCCCTCTCACTCTGATATTTCCATAATAATAAATTCTGTTATCTTGAGTGTTTTGTTTTTGATATCCAGCTGATTTTTTCCCTACCTTTGTGTTTCGTCAAGAGTAATTATTCAGAGACCACAGAGGGGGAGGGTTTGGTAGAGCTAAAGCCCTATCACTCTTTTTACTTGTATTGATTTTATAGGGCTACAGATAAACATGGAGAATAATTATATGAATTTTACCACTTGAACTTGGCCACATGTTTCAGCCATACCACTTTAAAATAGTCTCTGTGGTCCATTCTGTTCTTAACATAATTACCCCCCTGCCTGTCCCCGGAGGTGAAGACAGCAACCACACAGGCAAGCTCTTGTTTGGAACTTTTAATAATTGGGTCGTTGCGGACGGGGCCGCGAGACAAGAAGCAAAGACCCGCCAAACCAAAGTCCCAAACAAGAGGAAGGAAGGAGGTTGCTGTCGCGGAGAAGGGGAAAAGGGGGTGAAACAGTAACTAGAACAGTGACACATGCAAAACTATGAGAATCGCTTAGAACAGGCCCAGACCAACAGTGCGGTTGGCTGGGCCAAGTCCGCTATGGAAAGCGAAAACGAAAAACGACAACGAACAAATGTAACGTGTGTTCTAGTACTCGGCCTGCACCATTAGTCGGATGTGATAGGCGAGAGTTTGAGACAAAATGAGTCTGTGGGCTAGCGGAATCAATAAGTACAAGAGATAGGCATCCGACCTCCAGTCGCCTTGCATTTTAATTAACTCCGCCGGTATGCCACACTGGAAAGCAAATGTTGCACCTCCGCGGCGCAAGCTATGACCTGAGTAGTTAGCAGGCTCTAGGCCAATGCGGGAAGCGAGCGATTGAATGCTGGACCTGAAAATTGGGGCGGTTAAGCAGTCGGGCTCTTGTGCCTTTGAAATGTATGAGAAAGCAGGAGTGCTGGAGGGAACGTGGACTGCTTGAAATAATGCTTGTAAGGCCTTGACAGGGCAAAGATCGGAGTTTGGAATAAAGGGGATGGGAACTACCAAGGCCGTGTCCCCGGATTGTCTTGTTTTGGTCCACGTGACTGTAATTGCCGCACCCCAGGACGTGAAGGTTATGTCGTTGCGTGACAAGGTGGAAAAGGAGGAAAATGTTTCTCTGGACGGTGGGCATAAGTTAGCAGTTCGAAAGAATGTGAAGAAGCCGACAAGCAAAGCTGCCCATAGGGCAAGGTGGGCAGAGTTCCTGAGATCCAGGTGCGAACGGAATTTTAAAAGTATATCTGGCGTGATTGGTAACTTGCGTAAGGGAATATGGCGTTTCAATTTCTCCAGGCCTTTGAGTGTGAGCTTGACACTGATGTGGTCAAAGGCAGCGGAGTCGAACGAGCACAGATCGTGGAGCTTGTGCAGAGCCGAAGTGTAATTATAAACAGTCTTGTGGGACTTCACGGAGAAACCGACCAGGGTGATGAAACTTGACAAAGTCTCTGGTGTAGCGGGAAAGGGTTTGAGGTTGTAAAATCTGGTGAACTTGTCGTACAGTGACCAAATAGAGCGGTAGTTACGTTTGGTGCCCTCTGAAAGAGCGGAGGCTTGAACTTTAGCAGCTTCGCCTTGTAAATCCTCGTAGCGAAAACCTGGTGAAGAGAGAGAAGGAAACTGAATCACCATGGACATTCAAAAGAGAACAAATCGGGTGTACAATGTTCCTCAGTGATGCAATCATACAATGGTAAAACAGTGTCATAAAACTGCTGTTGATAAAAGGTGTTCAAGTCCCAGCGGCTCAGACAATCGGCGATGACGTTCTGGGACCCGGCGATGTGATGTGCGCTGATCTCGAAGTCATAACGGGCTGCGTAAAGCCAGAGTTCGCGCAGGCAAGCTTGTGTGAAAGGAACACGTGATTTCCCAGAGTTAAGAGCAAGTTCTGTACTCTTGTTATCAGTAAGTACTAGGATGCGCTGACGAGGTAACACAGAAGCCCACAGTTTGACGCTGACAGTGACCACGAGGATTTCGAGGGCATTGATGTGCAGTGACAGTTTAGTGATGAAATTAGGGTAGGTGGTGTGAAAAAATCGCCCATCATAAAACCCACTGATGCCATGGAGGGAGGCGTCGGTGCCGAATCGTAAAGGGTTATTGATCTGAGGCTCAGAACGAATCAAGGACACGCCATTGTATGAAGCTAGGAAAAGACTCCACCATTCCAAATCTGCACGCATTTCACGGCTGGGACGGAAGCGTTGCTGTTTATGAGTAAGGGAGCGCAGTTCGTTTAGCATGCGTTGCATAAAAATGCGGCCCGGACTGATGCAAGCGGAGACAAAGGCCAATTTGCCGATCAAAGATTGAAGCGCAGTTTTCGTTGCGCTAGAAGTCTGCAGCCAAACACGGACAAGCAGGGTAATGGTGTCAAGTTTATCTTAAGGCACTTCAACAGACATTTTGAGAGTGTCATAAACCAAACCGAGAAAGGGCATGCGTGTAGAAGGTGCCCAGTCTTTTGACGGGGAAGATTCTAAGCCAAGTCTTTGAAACAAGTTGCCTAGCTGAAAGAACGCAGTAGAAGCAGTTGTGTAATCCTCTTCCACGCCTCCTAAGTCATCGACATAATTAATACAGACAAAGTTAAATTCTGATTTAAACATGTAAGCTATGGCTGATGTCGTACGCTGACAAGCCATAGTTGCAGACCTAAGCCCGAATGGTAAAACAAGATCAAAATAATAGTTGTCTCTCCATTTGTAACCGAGAAACTTGTAGTCCTTTGGGTCAACGGGGATTTGTCTGTAAGCTCGTTTTAGGTCTTTTTTGTACAAAAAAGATCCAGGGCCTTTGGACAGGATGAGATTTACAAAGTCGGCTGAACGGGGAAGAGTTAAGTGAAACGGAACGCCGAGAAAGGTATCTTTGGGTATGCCGTCATTGACGGAACGACCAGGTGGGAAACTAAGGTCTAAAACAACGCGGCGTTTCGTTTTGTCTTTGTCCACAGTTTGCAGAGGGGATGTCTGTAGTCTTGAAGGGATGGGGTCGTGTTTAAATGGACCGGCTGTGGCTTCATGGGACAGTTCAGTTTCGATAAAACTATCGACAATTTGGGCGAAATTCACAGCTGAAGAGTGATTGGAATTGAGGGGGTCGGGGTCGGATGACAAACAGTAATTAATTTGCCAACCATGAGCTAAGAATAAGGCGATGTTGGAGTCATGATAGTTGGTCAGACCGGCTTGCCACGCGGGTAGATTCAAACGGGACGGAACGACAATACGGGCGCCAAAGGCATTTGGTCGAGTGTATTTGCAACAAATTATGTGTCTGATGACAGCAGAAATCGAGTGAGAAGCGGATAGATTAAGTTGCCCACAAGGCAGAGACTTGTTTAAAGTTGAGGTACAATTTGCTTGAACGGAAGAACTACGCGGTGTATTTACAGATGACACAGGAGTGTTTATATTAGTGGTAATTTTGTTGGGTGATTGCAGTGAGGAATGACACTTGACGTTGTCTGTACGTGGCTGGTGGCCTAGTCAGGCCGAGCTGGGACTTGAAGCCGATGATGCGTTTGTGGTCGTTGGTCGAGTAGGGCAGGAAGCGATTGTATGGTCGGGCAATTTGCAATACGCACACACATGCTCGGTGCCAACTTGGTGAGACTGGTTAGAGCAAGTGCCAGTTCGGTTCCATTCTCTACAATATGTTTTGGGTGTAAACCATGGCGGACGGACTGTGGCCTGGTTTTGTTGCTTAGTAGCTAAAGGCAAACGATCGGATTCTGTGATATTAAACCGCTCAAGCTCCGTGAAATCATCTCCCCAGGAAGCTAAACCGGCCTCGATTCGATCGAGAACGGCAGCATGAAACGACAAAACTGAAAGCCATTTGTACTTGGCTGCCAAACGCATCAATGCCATTAAATGGGCTGACATGATTTCCTGTTGCTCGTCGCTGGCGACTCGCATAATATCTAAATAGCCATACACGAATTCGGCCAGAGACAGATCCTTGAATTTCTTTTTTGCTAAGCCAAAAGGGACATGTAAATGCGGCCATTCTTGGGGAGCCACTATTCTAACATTGTAATCAAACTGTCCCAAGGACTTACCAGCGTTTGGACTTTGGCGGACTGTTGATGACGACGGCACAGTTTCAGGTTTGACGAGTGGTGACGTGGTGTTGGCCTTGATTTGAGCTTCGAGCTCAAGTTTCTTGATCTCCAACTTTTGTTGCTCGATCTGGAGTGCAAGGAGTCGAAGGTCAGCGCGTTGTTTGCCACGATTTGTGGGAGCGGGAGGCTCGCTGAGAGGTCTTGCACGTGGCGTTTCGTCATGGCCGACGGCGGTCGCATCTGAATCAACTTGTTTTGCTTGTCCAGCGTTTCCAACTGCTCGAAGCAAAGGAATGTCAAATTGAAATCCCGAAGGTAAGGTCGGTGGCTTTTTTGATCTTTTCCCGGCCGCTGAGGCCATTGGAAAGTTGGAACGTTCGATGAAAGGCGTTGAAAAACAGTTAAAAATATTTGGCAAAACCCGAACGAAAGAACGAAACGATGAGGGAACGCGAGGGTAGGCAGTGGCACGTGACCGGAAAGGGACCAGAGGGGGGGGGGGGGGATTAATTATTGAATTCCTGGAAGGATTCCTGCCCATGATCACATATTTGCAACAAAAATTAACTTCTTTTTAATTGCATTTCTTGTATTTGGTATAAATTACATTTTGGAACACACGCTTACGAAAGAAAAGAAAAAATAAATCATTTTTTTGTTTTTAATTCGAACAAAAGACAACAGAGGTTGTCAAACATTTATTTTGGTCCATGTTTTCAAGAAGACTAAGCTAGATATAATGACAAAAAATACAAGGCCAAAGCAAGTTGTAAACAAAAAAGAATCAAACCCCTTGACTTTGTATTAAAAACTCAAACAATGTACCCACTCTGCCTGAATGTGGTACTCATCCTACCAGGGAAAGGCCACACATGTGCTGTGTGTGTATCTTGATAATTGGCCTGTTTGGTAATTACACTGTACACTGTACAGTATTTTGGAAAAAATCATAAAAGCTGAATGCCTTGTTTTTGAGCACTCTTTTAATTGCAAATTATAATAGCTGAAATATCTTTCCAACATGTAGAAAACATACATGTAGTATAGTGCTTGTTTGCATGTACATGTAACATCATGGCGACCATGTTGATTGACAATAATAATAGGCTCTCTGCAGGGACCTAAACTTTATTTTTTGTAAATTATGCCAAAAAAGGTATTGTCAACCAACATGGCTGCCTTGTCACATGGGTGAAAACCAAGAATGTCTAAACAAAAACCATCCGCATCAAAATGCTGTAGCAGTTGGCTTTCAAACAAAATACTTTTTTCTATTAACTTGAAGACATCCTTGATTTGCTTTGACAAAGGGCCACGCTTGAAATATTAGCTTTTAAATCACTACACAGACACAAATTTACTTCATCAAGCCATCTGAGAAACTCGAAACTGTTATAATAATGTACATGCACTTGGTGCAAATAGTGGTGCAAGTGTATTAAGAGTCTTTTTGGTAAATGAGAATTTCAAAACATTGACTACATTGAATTACCCCTAGATAAATAATAATAATAATAATAATAATCACAAGTAATGGTAATAGGACTGAGTAGCGAACACTTCAGGGAAGTACCAGTAATCGGGTAAGTGATTTTAAATTTGGCTGAGCGTGTAGGAGGAAGCTGATTTGAAATTATGAGCACCCCTGAATTGTATGGCACAAAGTCCAATTACCAATTAATTGTGTCATAACAAAATGCAAGAAATTCAGGAATTAAAGATGAGCATATATGTTGTAGTTAAATTTATCCTTGGTTCAATCTTAAGTTTCTTATTTGTTCTTGTGTATGTTATGTAGGAAAAAATGGAGGAAAATACAAATTGAACCACAACATAAATGCTTCTTGTCCTGGACCTGTCAACCTCCTCACTACAGATATTCTCCTTGATTTTGATTGGCTAGCATCAGACTGTCTGATTTGGCCTGTCTGATTGCAAGTGTTTGTAATCGGACAACTCAAATCAGACAGTTTGGACCTGAAACAGCCAATTTTCCCAACAAACCATAATAACAATAAACTTTATTTACTACTGAGAACCATGAGTACAAAATGTTCTATTATGCTCAGAGCATCAATATTTTCATGTTCATCAAAGAGCCTCGATAACAATTATTTTTCCACATTTACTCTAGATTCTAACAAGGCCAAGCTCTCCAAAATTAAATAAGTTAGTTGTTTCTCAGTTAAACAATGCAGTTTTCCAGTCAGTGATGGAGAGACATTGAGGTAAGCTGCATCACCGCTTGTTCCAGGTTGGGTGACAGGAGAGCCATCAATATGACTTGACAGATATACCAAGTGCATCTTCAGTCTTGTCAATCGATTTATACTTCTGTTTTAAGTTAATCATCACATGGCTCCGAACACTGGGTTCTGAAAAAAAAAGTTAAGTGACTGCACTTTACAGTGAAGGTCTAATTACAGCATTTGGAAAATATATGACTGTCCCTGTCATCATGAAAATAGAAAACTCTTGAAAGTCAGCTTGTTGATATGCTCATAACTAACACTGCAGAACATTCAGCGAACTGAATTTATAAAATAACAAACAGCAAAATATCTTGATCTGTTTGTGTAAAATATTCTCAGCTCCAATTCAAAGCCTGTGTTTCATAGATTTCCTTTTAAGTGAGTTCTAAAATAAACAATATGTGAAGATTATTCATCTCATGCAAAAATCTTACTGGTTCTCTTGTATGAAGTCCCCACAGTTTGCTAGATGAAATCAGCAGCCTTTATCCCAGTATTCATGCTGATCTCCAAATGTTGGTCATTCAGGTCATTCACCAGTCTTTAGCTTAAATTGTGTTCTAATTTTTATTTTCGTTTCGAAGTAGCACGTTTAGATAAAAAATCAAGAAAAAAATCTAAGACTCAAGTACCTTTTGCAAAGGGCTTAATTTTCCTTGACAAGCCAACGTTCTCCGGGTTCGCGTTGGTATTCCTTCGCTTTCTGGTTCAAGCACAGGAAGAATTTACAAGGCTTTTCTCTTTTGGTTTGTTCGGGGTTCTGCCCTGGCAACATATGGACGTTTCCCTCGTTCATCCATGGCAGTAATAATCTAGAAAAATAACAGAAGAAAGGCAACTAAGATATAACCAAACAGCTGATAGGAATGTCTCGAAAACGACAAATGAAATGAAAAAACACATGGAAAATTAAAGCTTGTTGGCATGTTTTATCACACCTCGCGAGCACGTGTATGACGAAAAATACCAAACTTTGGGGCCACAAAAGACATAGAAATCGCGAGGTTCTTCGAGGTTCCAAAATCGAAGCACCTTCCTATTTATTTTATTTTGCTATTCTGACTATCTACGGGCCGAAAGATTTCGAAAACAACGTTCACTTACCCTGATTGTTTGAGGTCATTCAGCTATCACGCCATTTGCAATTAAAATGAGGTCCGAAATATTGAACTGAAAGAAGGAGAAAACCATTATTATCAGAGCTAGAAACACAACTCATAATAGCAAAATGCAATAAAAATACACATAAAAATAAAAAACTGACCTTAAAGTGCTTCGATCTCTGTAAATTCGGCGATCGAAAAAGCTCACTATGACCACTTCTTGAGCGAATGCATCGTTGAGACGTATGGAATATTAAGTGCAAAGCATCATGGGGGTCCTGGTTCGTCCTCCTTAGGAATTCCCCATATGCAGGAGATCCCCAAAGCTGAAATCAAAGTCAATCATTATACAAAATATTTGGTAAGGGTAAAAATTTTACCCCAACTAACCGTTACCCTAACAAGAGGCAAAATTGGAAATGTGCAGAAACGCTTAGGGCTAGACTAAACTATTGGAATTCCCCACATTAAGGAGATCCCGAAAGCTGAAATGAAAGTCTGGGGTAAAACTCTTACCCCAACTAACTCCAACCCTAACAAGACCAAAATTTTAAATTTGTACAAAAGCTTAGGGTTAGAGTAAACTATTGGAATTCCCTATATGCAGGAAATCCCCAAAGCTAAAATCAAAGTCAATCATAATGCAAAACATATGGCAAGGGTAAATATCTTACCCCTACTAACCCTTACCCTAACAAAAGGCAATATTGCAAACGTGCGGAAAAGCTTACGGGTAGACAAAACTATTGTAATTCCACTCTTGTAGAAGATCCCCAAAGCTGAAATCAAAGTCAATCATTATAGAAAACATATGGAAAGGGTAAAAACTCTTACCCCAACTAACCCTAACTCTAACAAGACCAAAATTGTTAAATTCTTAGAAAAGCTTAGGGTTAGGCTAAACTATTGAAATTCCGCATATGCAGGAGATACCCAAAGCTGAAATGAAAGTCAATCATTATGGAAAACATATCGAAAGGGTGAAAATCTTACCCAAACTCACCCTTATCCTAAGAAGAGGCAAAATTGCAAATGTGCAGAAAAGCTTAAGGTTAGACGAAACTATTGGAATTCCCCATATGTAGGAGATCCCCGAAGCTGAAAACAAAGTCAATCATTATGGAAAACATATGCAAAGGGTACAAGTCTTACCCTAAGTAACTCTTACCCTAACAAGAGGGAAAATTGCCAATGTGCAGAAAAGCTTAGGGCTAGACAAAAGTATTCGAATTCCAGACATGTAGGAGATCCCCAAAGCTGGAATCAAAGTCAATCATTATACCAAATAAATGCAAAGGGTAAGAACTCTTACCCCAACTAAGCCTTACCCTAACAAGAAGCAATATTGCAAATGTGCGGAAAAGCTAAGGGCTAGAGAAAACTATATGAAATCCCCACATGTAGGAGATGCCCAAAGCTGAAATCAAAGTGAATCATTATACAGAAGATATGCAAAGGGTAAAAACTCTTCCCCAAACTAACTCTAACCCTAACGAGACCCAAATTTTCAAATTTGTAGAAAAGCTTAGGGTTAGAGTAAACTATTGGAATTCCCCATATGCAGGAAATCCCCAAAGGTGAAATCAAAATGAATCATTATGCAAAACATATGGCAAGGGTAAAAATCTTACCCCAACTAACCCTTACCCTAACAAGAGGCAATATTGCAAATGTGCGGAAGAGGTTAGGGCTAGACAAAACTATTGGAATTCCCCACTTATAGGAGATCCCCAAAGCTGAAATCAAAGTAAATCATTAGAGAAAACATACGGAAAGATGAAAAACTCTTACGCCAACTAACCCTAACTCTAACAAGACCAAAATTTTCAAATTCTTAGAAAAGCTTAGGGTTAGGCTAAACTATTGAAATTCCCCATATGCAGGAGATCCCCAAAGCTGAAATCAAAGTTAATCATTATGCAAAAAATATGGAAAGGGTAAAATTCTTACCCTAACTAACCCTTACCCTAAAAGGAGGGAAAATTGCAAATGTGCAGAAAAGCTTAGGGCTAGACAAAACTACTGGAATTCCCCACACGTGGAAGTTCCCCAAAGCTGAAATAGCCAAATAAATGCAAAGGGTAAAAACTCTTACCCCAACTAAGCCTTACCCTAACAAGAGGCAACATTGCAAATATGCGGAAAAGCTAAGGGCTAGACAAAACTATATGAAATCCCCACATGTAGGAGATGCCCAAAGCTGAAATCAAAGTGAATCATTATACAGAAGATATGCAAAGGGTAAAAACTCTTCCCCAAACTAACTCTAACCCTAACGAGACCCAAATTTTCAAATTTGTAGAAAAGCTTAGGGTTAGAGTAAACTATTGGAATTCCCCATATGCAGGAAATCCCCAAAGGTGAAATCAAAATGAATCATTATGCAAAACATATGGCAAGGGTAAAAATCTTACCCCAACTAACCCTTACCCTAACAAGAGGCAATATTGCAAATGTGCGGAAGAGGTTAGGGCTAGACAAAACTATTGGAATTCCCCACTTATAGGAGATCCCCAAAGCTGAAATCAAAGTAAATCATTAGAGAAAACATACGGAAAGATGAAAAACTCTTACGCCAACTAACCCTAACTCTAACAAGACCAAAATTTTCAAATTCTTAGAAAAGCTTAGGGTTAGGCTAAACTATTGAAATTCCCCATATGCAGGAGATCCCCAAAGCTGAAATCAAAGTTAATCATTATGCAAAAAATATGGAAAGGGTAAAATTCTTACCCTAACTAACCCTTACCCTAAAAGGAGGGAAAATTGCAAATGTGCAGAAAAGCTTAGGGCTAGACAAAACTACTGGAATTCCCCACACGTGGAAGTTCCCCAAAGCTGAAATAGCCAAATAAATGCAAAGGGTAAAAACTCTTACCCCAACTAAGCCTTACCCTAACAAGAGGCAACATTGCAAATATGCGGAAAAGCTTAGGGCTAGATAAAACTATTGGAATTACCCACATGTAGGAGATGCCCAAAGCTGAAATCAAAGTCAATAATTATACAAAACATACCGAAAGGGTAAAAATTTTAAAACCAACTAACCTTACCCTAAAAAGAGGCAATATTGCAAATGTGCGGAAAAGCTTAAGGCTAGACAAAACTATTGGAATTCCCCACATGTAGGAGATCCTCAAAGCTGAAATCAAAGTGAATCTTTATAGAAAACATATGGAAAGGGTAAAAACTCTGACACCAACTAACCCTAACTCTAACAAGACCAAAATTTTCAAATTCTAAGAAAACCTTAGGGTTAGGCTAAACTATTGAAACTCCCCACATGCAGGAGATCCCCAAAGCTGAAATCAAAGTCAATTATTATTCAAAACATGTGGAAAGGGTAAAAATCTTACCCCATCTCACCCTTATCCTAACAAGAGGCAAAATGGCAAATGTGCAGAAAAGCTTAGGGCTAGACAAAACTACTGGAATTCCCCACACGTGGAAGTTCCCCAAAGCTGAAATCAAAGTCAATAATTATACAAAACATACCGAAAGGGTAAAAATCTTACCCCAACTAACCCTTACCCTAAAAAGAGGCAATATTGCAAATGTGCGGAAAAGCTTAAGGCTAGACAAAACTATTGGAGTTCCCCACATGTAGGAGATCCCCAAAGCTGAAATCAAAGTGAATCTTTATAGAAAACATATGGAAAGGGTAAAAACTCTGACACCAACTAACCCTAACTCTAACAAGACCAAAATTGTCAAATTCTAAGAAAACCTTAGGGTTAGGCTAAACTATTGAAACTCCCCACATGCAGGAGATACCCAAAGCTGAAATCAAAGTCAATTATTATTCAAAACATATGGAAAGGGTAAAAATCTTACCCCATCTCACCCTTATCCTAACAAGAGGCAAAATTGCAAATGTGCAGAAAAGCTTAGAGTTAGACGAAACTATTGGAATTCCCCATATGCAAGAGATCCCCGAAGCTGAAAACAAAGTGAATCAGTATGGAAAACATATGGAAAGGGTAGAAGCCTTACCCTAACTAACCCTTATCCTAACAAGAGGCAAAATTGCCAATGTGCAGAAAGCTTATGGCTAGACAAAACTATTGGAATTCCCCACATGTAGGAGATCCTTAAAGCTGGAATCAAAGTCAATCATTGTACCAAATAAATGCAAAGGGTAAAAGCTCTTACCCCAACTAAGCCTTACCCTAACAAGAGGCAACATTGCAAATATGCGGAAAAGCTTAGGGCTAGATAAAACTATTGGAATTTCCCACATGTGGGAGATGCCCAAAGCTGAAATAAAAGTAAATCATTATAGAAAACATATGGAAAGGGTAAAAACACTTACCCCACCTAACCCCAACTCTAACAAGACCAAAATTGTCAAATTACTTGAAAAGGTGAGGGTTATGCTAAACTATTGGAATTCTCCATATGGAGGAGATCCCAAATGCTGAAATTAAAGTCAATCATTATACAAAACATATGCAAAGGGTAAAAACTCTTACCCCAACTAACTCTAACCCTAAGAAGACCCAAATTTGCATATTTCTAGAAAAGCTTAGGGTTGGACTAAACTATTGTAATTCCCCATATGCAGGAGATCCCCAAAGCTGTAATCAAAGTGAATCACTATGCAAAACATATGGAATGGGTAAAAATCTTACCACAACTCACCCTTACCCTAACAATAGGCAAAATTGCAAATGTGAAGAAAAGCCTAGGGCTAGATAAGAATATTGGAATTACCCACATATAGGAGATCCCCAAAGCTTAAATCAAAGTCAATCATTATACAAAAGATATGCAAAGGGTAAAATCTCTTACCCCAACTAACCCTAACCCTAAAAAGACCCAAATTTGCAAATTTGTAGAAGAGCTTAGGGTTAGACTAAACTATTGGAATTCCCCATATGCAGGAGATACCCAAAGCTGAAATCAAAGTAAATATTTATGCAAAATATATGGAAAGGGTAAAAATCTTACCACAACTCACCCTTACCCTAACAAGAGGGAAAATTGCAAATGTGAAGGAAAGCTAAGGGCTAGACAAAACTATTGGAATTACCAGCAATGAAAACGTAAAGCTTGTGGGATTTGGCTGGAGTGGCAAGGATACTTCACAAATTAATGTGATCAAGTAAGCTGAAGCCACTCAAAAGGCACTAAGGCCACAAGGTAACGGGCATTACCCATTAAGTCTAGGAGAGCAAAGATTGAGCCCAAGCATTAACAGCCATGGAAAGCTGTTTCGGCCTTGTTAGGCCTCACCAGCATGACATAGCTAATGCTCAGGCTCAAGTACCCACATATCAATAAAACAAGCAATGAAAACGTAAACTTGTGGGACGTGGCTGGAGTGACAAGGATACTGCACAAATTAATGTGATGAAGTAAGCTGAAGCCACTCAAAACGTTCTAAGCCCACAACATAGCGGACATTAGCCACATGAAGGAGATCCCGAAAGCTGAAATCAAAGTCAACCATTATACAAAAAATATGTATAGGGTAAAATCTCTTACCCCAATTAATCCTAACCCTAACAAGACCCAGATTTGCAAATTTGTAGAAAGGCTTAAGGTTGGACTAAACTATTGGAATTCCCCATATGCAGGAGATCCCAAGGCTGAAATCAAAGTCAATCATTATGCAAAACATATGGAAAGGGTAAAATTCCTACCCCAACTAACCCTTACCCTAACAAGAGGTAAAATTGCAAATGTAAAGAAAAGCTTAGGGCTAGACTAAACTATTGGAATTACCAGCAATGAAAACGTAAAGCTTGTGGGATTTGGCTTTAGTGACAAGGATACTTCAGAAATTAATGTGATCAAGTAAGCTGAAGCCACTCAAAGGGCCCTAAGGCCACAAGGTAGCGGGCATTACCCCTTAAATCTAGGAGAGCAAAGATTGAGCCCAAGCATTAACAGCCATGGAAAGCTGTTTCGGCCTTGTTAGGCCTCACCAGCATGACATAGCTAATGCTCAGGCTCAAGTACCCACATATCAATAAAACAAGCAATGAAAACGTAAAGCTTGTGGGATTTGGCTGGAGTGACAAGGATACTTCACAAATTAATGTGATGAAGTAAGCTGAAGCCACTCTAAACGCACTAAGGCCACAACATAGCGGGCATTACCCACATGAAGGAGATCCCGCAAGCTGAAATCAAAGTCAACCATTATACAAAAAATATGTATAGGGTAAAAACTCCTACCCCAACTAATCCTAACCCTAACAAGACCCAAATTTGCAAATTTGTAGAAAAGCTTAGGGTTAGACTAAACTATTGGAATTTCCCATATGTAGGAGATCCCCAAAGCTGAAATCAAAGTAAATCTTTATACAAAAGATATGGAAAGGGTAAAAATGCTACCCCAACTAACCATAACCCTAACAAGAGGCAAAATTGCAAATGTGCAGAGAAACTTAGGTCTAGACAAAAGTATCGGAATTACCCAGATGTAAGAGATCCCCAAAGCTGAAATCAAAGTCAATCATTACACAAACATATGCATAGGGTAAAAACTCTTACCCCAGCTAACCCTAACCCTAACAAGACCCAAATTTGCAAATGTTTAGAAAATCGTTTTTTGAGTAAACTATTGGAATTCCCCATATGCAGGGGATCCCCAATGCTGAAATCAAAGTCAATCATTATGCAAAACATATGGAAAGGGTAAAAATCTTCCTTAACTAACCCTTACCCTAACAAGACGCAAAGTTGAAAATGTGCAGAAAAGCTGAGGGTAGATAAAACTATTGGAATTCCCCACATGTAGGAGATCCCCAAAGCTCAAATCAAAGTCAATCTTTATACAAAACATATGCAAAGGGTAAAAACTCTTACCCCAACTAACCCTAACCCTAACAAGACCCAAATTTTTAAATTTGTAGAAAAGCTTAGGGTTAGACTAAACTATTGGAATTCCCCATATGGAGGAGATACGCAAAGCTGAAATCAAAGTCAATCGTTATGGAAAAGAGATAGAAAGGGTAAAAAAGTCTTACCCCAACTAACCCTCACCCTCACAAGTGCCAAAATTGCAAGTTTGTACAAAAGCTTAGGGTTAGAAAAAACTATTGGAATCCCCTTATATAGGAGATCCCCAAAGCTGAAATAAAAGTCAATCATTAAACGGAACATACGCAAAGGGTAAAAACTCGCACCTTAACTAACGCTAACCCTAACAAGACCCATATTAGCAAATCTGTCGAAAACCTTACGGTTAGACTACACTATTGGAATTTGCCATATGTAGGAGATCCCCGAAGGTGAAATCAAAGTGAATCATTATGCAAAACATATGCAAAGAGTAAAAACGCTTATCCCAAATATCCCTAACCCTAACAAGACCCAAATTTGCAAATCTGTAGAAAACCTTAGGTGTAGACTAAACTATTGGACTTGCCAATATCTAGGAGATCCCCATAGGTGACATCGAAGTTAATCATTATGCAAAACATATGCAAAGGGTAAAAACTCCTACCCTAACTAACCCTAACCCTAGCAAGACGCAAATTTGCATATCTATAGAAAAGCTTAGGGTTAGACTAAACTATTGGAATTCCCTATAGGTAGGAGATCCCTAAAGCTGAAATCAAAGTCAATCATTATGCAAAACATATGGAAAGGGTAAAAATCTTACCCCAACTAACCCTTACCCTAACAAGAGGGAAAATTGCAAATGTGCAGAAAAGCTAGGGCTAGACAAAAGTATTGGAATTCCAAAAAATGTAAGAGATCCCGAAAGCTGAATTGAAAGTCAGTCAGTATGCAATGCGTATGGAAAGGGTAAAAAATCTTACCCTAAGGAACCCTAACCTTAAAAAGACCCAAATCTGCCAAAATGTAGAAAAGCTTAGGGTTGCAAGAAATTATTAGAATTTGCCTGATGTAGTGGATTCCCAAAGCTGAAATCAAAGTGAATCATTAAGCAAAAAGTAGGGAAAGGGTAAATTCCCCATATGTAGGACATCCACAAAGCAGAAATCAAAGTCAGTCAGTACGCAAAAACATATGGAAAGGGTAAAAATCTTGCCCCAACTAACCCTTATGCTAGCAAGAGCTAGAATTGCATATGTTTAGAAAACCTTAAGGTTAGACAAAACTATTGGAATTCCCCATATATTGGAAATCCCCAAAGCTGAAATCAAAATCAATCACTATCCACAACATATGCCAAGGCTAAAAAGTCTTAGCCCTACTAACCCCAACCCTAAAAACAGGCCATATTGCAAAAGTGTAGAAAATACATAGTTACACAATACTATTGGAATTCCCCATAGTTAGGAGATCCCCAAAGCTGTGAACAAAGCAATTCATTAAGTAAACTATGCGCAGAGTGTACAAAACGTACCGCAACTAACCCCAATCCTAAAAAAATCCAAAATTGCAAAACTGTAGAAAAGCTTAGGGTGAGAGCAAGGTTTTGGAATTCCCCATATTTAAGAGATCCCCAAATCTGAAATCAATGCCATTCTTTGAGCAAAATATACGTCACGTGTAAAAAATCTTACCCGAACTAACCCAACCCTAACAGCAGGCAAAATTGCAAATCCTTAGAAAAGCTTAGTGTTAGAGAAAACTATTGGAATTAACCGTATTTAGAAGGTCCTCAAAGCTGAATTCAAAGCCAATTATTAAGCAAAACATAGGTAAAGTGTAAAAAATCTTATCCCAACTACTTCCAACCTTAACCACAGCCAAAAGTGAAAATCTTTAGGAAAGCTTAGGGTTAGAGGAAACTATTGGCTTTCCCCATAGTTGGGAGATCCCCTAAGCTGAGAACGAAAGAATTTTTTAAGGAAACTATACGCAGAGTGTACAAAATCGTACCGCAACTAACAGAAACCCTAAGAACAGCCACAATTGCAAAATTGTACAAAAGCCTAGGGTTGGACAAAAGTATTGCAATTCTCAATATTTAGGATACGCCCAAAGCTGAGAACAAAGAAATTGATTAAGCGAACTGTAGGCAGAGTATATAAAATGTTATCCCAACTAACCCAAAAGCTTGGGGTTGCACACAACTGTTGGAAATCCCCATATTTAGGAGATCCCCAAAGGTGAAATAAAAGCCAATCATTAAACACAACATACGTTAAGTTTAAAAACTCTCACCCCAACTATTTCCATCCTTAACCACAGCCAAATGTGGAAATTTTTAAAAAAGGTTAGGGTGAGAGAAAACTATTGGTATTCCCCATATTTTGGGGATACCCAAAGCTGTAATCAAAGAAATTCATTAAGAAAAACATTCGCAAAGGGTATAAAAAGTTACCCCAGGTAACCCTAACCCTAACAGCACCCAACATTGCAAAACTGTAGAAAAGCCTAAGGTTAGAAAAACCTATTGGAATTACCCACATTTAGGAGATGTGCAAAGCTGAGAACAAAGGAATTCATTGAGCAAACCATAGGAAGAGTGTACAAAATCTTACCCCAACCCTAACAACAGCCAAAATTGCAAAACTGTAGAATAGCTTAGGGTTAGACAAAACAATGGGAATTCCCCATATTTACGAGATCCACAAATCTTAACTCAATGTCATTCTTTGAGAAAAACATAGGTAAAGTGTAAAGAATCTTACCTCAGTTAACCCAACCTTAACAACAGGCAAAATTGCATATCTGTAGAAAAGCTTAGAGTAAGGCAAAAAAAGCTTAGGGTTTAAGCAAACTATAGGCCGAGTGTTCAAAATCTTACCCCAAGTAATCCCAACCCTAAAAACAGCCAAAATTCCAAAACTGTAGAAAAGCTTAGGGTTAGAAAAAACTATTGGAATTCCCAATTTTTTAGGGTTACAGAAAACTATTGGAATTCCCCATATTTAAACAATTAGAGGTAACTATTGGTATTCCCAATATTTAAGAGATCCCTAAAGCTGAAATCAAAGCCATTCATTCAGCAAAAGACACGCAAAGTGTAATAAAGCTTATCCCAACTAACCCAACAGTAACAACATCCAACATTGCAAAACTGGAGAAAAGCCAAGGGTTAGACAAAACTATTGGAATTCCCCATATTTAGGAAATCCCAAAGCTGAGAAATAAGGTATTCATTGAGCAAACAACGGACAGAGTGTACAAAATTTTACCCCAACTAACCCCAAAATTGCAAAACTGTACTAAAGGTTAGTGTTAGACAATACTATTGGAATTCCCCATATTTAGGAGATTCCCAAAGCTGAAATCAAAGCCAATTATTAAGAAAAACAGTCGCAAAGGGTATGAAAACTTAACCCAACTAACCCCAACCCTAACAAAAGCCAAAATTGAAAATGCTTAGTAAAGGTTAGGGTTAGTTAAAACTATTGGTATTGCCCATATTTAGGATATCCGCAAAGCTGACAACAAAGGAATTCATTGAGCAAACTATAGGCAGAGTGTAAAATATCTTACCAAAACTAACCCCAACCCTAACAACAGCCACAATTGAATAATCTGTTGAAAAGTTTCGGGTTAGACAAAACTATTGGAATTCCCCATATTTAGGAGATCCAAAAATCTTAAATTAATGCCATTCATTGAGCAAATCATACGTGAAGTGTAAAATATCTTACCCCAACTAACCCAACCCTAACAATAGGCAATGCTGCAAATCTGTACTAACACTAAACGTTAGACAAAACTATTGAAATTCCCCATAATTAGCAGATCAACAAAGCTGAGAAGGAGAAAATACGTAAAGTGTAAAAAATCTTATCACAACTAATTCCAACTTTTACCACAGCCAAAAGTGGAAATCTTTAGAAAAACTTACGGTTAGAGAAAGCTATTGGTATTGCCCATATATTTAAGCTAAAATCAGAGCCATTCTGTTAAAAAAAATTTCGCATAGTGTAAATAATCTTACCTCAACTAAACCCAACCCTAAGAACAGGCAAAATTGAAAATCTGTAGAAAAGCTAAGGGCTAGACAAAACTATTGGAATTCCCCATATTTAGGAGATCCCGAAAGCTGAAATGAAAGCCATTTATTAAGCGAAACATAAGTAAAGTGTAAAAAATCTTACCCCAACTAACCTCAGCCCTAACAACAGCCAACATTTTGACATTTCAACATTTCTAGGGTTAGAAAAAACTATTGGTTTTTTGAAACCCGTAAGAAAGAAAATATTACGAATGTCAAAACATGTGCTAATGGATCAAACATTACGAAATATACATGCTCGCTGGACCATCGCATAGATTTGGATAATTTCAGTGTTATTGACAAAGGCTCTATTCGTATTAGAAAAACTTTAGAGGCTTGGCACACCTCTGCCACCAAGCATGCCGAAAATAATTCCAAGCCGATTCCGAACCAGTACCGCATCCTTTTTAAACAATAGAGATTGTTGAATTGAAACATTTTTACCTAGCTTTTGTCTTCTTATCATTCTTATCTCGCCTTTTCTTGCATATATTTTATCATTTCGCGTCCCATTTTTTTTCCGTCGAAGGCTGTAGATCGACAGCCGAAAGCTCATGTTCTTTTTAAGTTTTTTTTAGCCAGTGAACGTTTTTATAGTAATTTCAATAAAACTATTGGTATTCCCCATATTTAGGAGATTCCCAAAGCTGAAATCAAAGTCATTCATTAAGCAAAACATACGCAAATTTAAAAAATCTTAACCCAATTAAACCCAACCCTAACAACAGCGAAAATTGCAAATCTATAGAAAAGCTTAGGGCTAGAGAACACTATTGGAATTCCCCATATTTAGGAGATCCCTAAAGCTGAAATCAAAGCCAAAGGAGAAAGATAACAAACGGAAAGTGTAAAATAATTTCCCTAAATAACCCAACATTAAACAAAGCCAAAAATTGAAAGAATGTAGAAAAGATTAAGGTTAGACAAAACTCTTTAAATTTTCCATATTTAAGAGATGTCAAAAGCTGAACTCGAAGCCATTCAATAAGCAAAACATACGCAAATTGTAAAAAATCTTACCCTAACTAACCCCAGCCATAACCACAGCCAAAATTGCAAATCTTTAGAAAAGATTAGGGTTACAGAAAACTATTGGAATTCCCCATATTTAGGAGATCCCCTACGCTTAAATAAAAGCCAATCATTAAGAAAAACATTCGGAAAGGGTTTAAAAAATTACCCCAGCTAACCCCAACTATATCAACAGTAAACATTCCAAATCTGTAGAAAAGCTTAAGGTTAGACTAAACTATTGAAATTCACCATATTTAGGAGATCCCCAAAGCTGAAATGAAAGCCATTAATTAAGCGAAACATACCCAAAGTGTAAAAGATCTTACCCTAGTCAACCCCAACCTTAAACACAGCAAAAATTGCAAATCTTTAGAAAAGCTTAGGAAAAGAGAAAACTATTGGAATTCCCCATATTTAGGAGATCCCCAAAGCTGAAATCAAAGCCAATCATTAAGAAAAATATTCGTACAGGGTATAAAAACGTACCCCAACTTGCCACAACCTTAAACAAAACAAAAATTTCAAATCTGTAGAAAAGCTTACGCTTAGAAACAAATATAGGAATTCCCCATATTTAGGAGATCCCTAAAGCTGAAATGAAAGCCAAAGAATAAACAAATCATACGCAAAGGGGAAAAAACATTACCCACCGTACCCCGACGTTAAACACTGCCAAAAGTGCAATTCTGTAGAAAAGGATAGGGTTAGACAAAACCATTGGAATTCCCCAAATTTAGGAAATCCCCAAAGCTGAAATGATAGCCAAAGAATAAGCAAAACATACGGAAAAGGTAAAATATTGACCCAACTAACCCAACCTTGAGGGAAAAAATTAGGCCACGTGACCAGTACTTTTTACACCAAATACTGAACGCGATAGCTAAGCTTAGCTTAAGCATAGGCTTATAATGAGAATTTTAGGCCAAGAGGTATTGTTTTGGCTTTAGGGTTAAAGATCTGAGGCTTGGAGTAAGGCTAGATTGGTGGGTTAGGTTAGGTTAGGGTTAGGGTTAGAATTGGGGCTAGGGTTGGGGTTAGGTTAGGGTTGCATTTAGGGTTAGGGTTAGGGTTAGGGTAAAAATATACAGTGTTATTGCTTCCACACTTCCCTATGGTAAAGCACCAACCTCTTATGGCCTGTTGCAGGTACCCCACCCTTCCAACTCTTCTTCGTTTGCTTAGAATTTCACAAGCTTTTGCAGAAATGCTATTTTTAGTAACTTCTTCCAGTTTGCGGGGTCCAGAGTTTGAATAAAATAAAATGAACTAAAAAAAGGTATTTTTGGATTAACCAAAGCCAAAACTGCAAATCCGTACAAAAGCTTATGGTTAAACAAAACTATTGGAATTCTCCATATTTAGGAGATCCCCAAAACTGAAATAAAAACCACAGGGACAACAACACGTACGCAAAGGGTCAAAAAATGACTCCAACTAACCCAACTTTAACCACAGCGAAAATTGAAAATCTTAAGAAAAGCTAAGTGTTAGACAAAATTATTGTAATTCCCCATACTTAGGAGATCTCAAAAGCTGAAATCAAAGCGAAAGAAGCAACAACACGTATTCTTTTGTAATTTTAAGACTTTTATTGATTTTTTTACATTTCAAATCACAGATACAGCAATTAGAAACTAATTACACCTACTACAAACTAAAATACAATTATAAGACAGATTAAACTAATTACAATACCGGAACAAATAACACTACTAATTACAACTTAATACAACATTACTACAATAACACTATTTCAGATTTTGAGCTAGGTACTCTTTTACATGCACTATAATATATATATTTAGCCAAGCCTAAAAGCGGAGCTCCAAAAGCATTCTTTTTCTACTGGCATTTACATATACTCTGCTTGTCATATCACCCATCTGACCTCACTCAAGCTACAGACCCAATGCCGTAAAAAATAGTATGGAAAGGTGATCTGAGCCAGTGGCACAGTGGATTTGGACCCTCCAGTCCAGATCTGCTTGTGGATCAGATTTGGACCCCCTAGTCCAGAACTGCTAGCAGATATGAACCCCCTTTTACGGATTTGGACCCCCAACCCCCACCCCCCTAAAACTCTCCTAAAGACAAGCGTCCTATTGAGTAAGGTAATAAAAATTCTTTTGCAAATTGAGTCTGGAGATGTTAAAAAGCAAAATAAAAATATTGAGGTAGGTTTTTTAAAAATAATCTTTAATCCTTTGTGTAAAAAGAACCTGCAACGCCAGTTTGCATCTATAAATTTTTAAAACAAAACATTTCTTAACATCTTAGAGCAATACCTAATGACAGGTCTGTTTCCCCGTTCAACTGTAGGCGACTTAGTTATGGTTTAGAGCCACTAGAAATTGGTGGAGAAGCCTGGTGAATGCTATTTTGAATCAGTATCCAACATCAGATATATAGTGATTCAGATCATCACTTCATAATGAATGCAATTTCAGTTATCCAAAGCCTCCCATGAGACAGTTGGAAATCAGAAATTGTGTATCCTCTGGATATATGTATGCCTCGAAAAAATTATGAGAGAAAGATACATGGAAGTCAATAAAAATATTTAGATGATATCCATTAAGACCAAGATATTTCTTTTGATCAGTTACTTCTTGACCTTACTATCCCAAAAAACGTCTTGCTGCTCTTCTGGCCAGCCAAGTACAAGACTAAGCAACTTGATAATAAAATATTGGGCATTTGGTTGATATCACTATCAAGGTAATTAACAATGTAGTATGAGGATTTAAGGTAATGATTCACCAAAGCAAAAGTGCTGGAAATCCGTGTTACCATCTTAACTTGATTTTCTATTTTGCAAGAAAGGTAAGGACTAGTCTCACATTTCTCCATGTACATTTGAAATTGCACAACATACTTAATCAAACATAAGAAATCCCATTAAACATTAGTGGCAAATGTCATCCAAACATACTACAAGATTGGTGTGACCAGCTATGAATAATTTTAATTGAAAGACTGCATGCAGGAGAAGGAAGTACATATGATGAAAAAGAGCTTACTTTAAGTTTAATTTTAAGTTTAATAATTCCTTTTCATGCGAATACGTCTAAGTTGATAGAGAAAAAGTGCATGACTGGAGAATAATTGGGAGAAAGTAAATTCCCATACAAAGAATATTATCTAATACAGTAATAGCCACGTATAAGAACCTGGGTTTTAAGAACCTGTTAGGCTAAAATTTTCATTTTAAGCCTCCTCCACATAAGAACCTATTAAGGCTAAAATTAGGTAAGTTAGGTTCTTATCAGTGGGGTTGCTGTAAAATTGTAAAGGTAGAAACTGCTGAATGAGTTTCTTTGTTATGTTTTGTTAAGGACATATACTGTACCTGCACTGAACTGCCTATAGGCATTTCTCTATGGTGGAAATAAATGATTTATACTGTATTATGAGATGATATTTGTTATATATATATATATAGTATATTCAGATGAAGTTCATATGAAAATATAACAACCTATTTTAAGAACCTTGGTAGCCTAACTTTGCTTTAAGTACCATTTATATAAGAACCTATTTAGGCTAAATTGGAAAATTCAGGTTCTTATACGTGGGCTATTACTATATCACACATTCTAAAAACTAAGAAGTGAAATTTAAACGTGGCCCAAAGCTAACCTAATCAAATTAAATCGAATACTTGTCTCTTACAAGTCACCCCTGCTTTGAGATTGACACTAAAAACAAAGAAGTAAAATTGAAATACAATCCAAAGCTAAACTAATTAAATTACATACTTGTCATTCACAAGCTACATCTGATTTAAAATTGACTCAAATATTGTAATAGATAGGACTTAAAACTGCTTAAAGAAGGTGCATGCATGATGTTCGATGGAACACCATTCCAGTCTGGTATGTAGCGATTATAAAAAGAATAGCCGAAGGCCATATATATATATATATATATATATAATATATATATATATATATATATATATATAAATTCTGTATATGAGGGAAACCCTAACCCTGTACAC
Organism: Pachyseris speciosa; assembly: GCA_016490735.1. NCBI lineage: Eukaryota > Metazoa > Cnidaria > Anthozoa > Scleractinia > Pachyseridae > Pachyseris > Pachyseris speciosa. The sequence goes on along the minus strand of JAEMWC010000304.1, from coordinate 704,086 downwards.
CCCAAATAATCATATTTTCATTGAATAAATGTTTGAAATATATATATATATATATATATATATAGCCAGGCCAAGCCTAGAATCGGAGCTGCACACTCTCACCGAGCAACTTCGCATGGCTTTATTTGGGCCAGTTTAATTTACAATTGAGCAGCAGCAGGGAAAACGAAGAGTTTTCGATAGCAAACGTTTGCAAAAAAAAAAAACAGACATTCGTGAGTCGTAACTACTTTCAGATGAAAGCGTAATGGAATTCAAAGCGGATAAAAAAATAGACTACAAGCGAACAAAGTACGATATGAGTGTTTTGCTCGAAGAAGGAGAAGGTGGAGAAATTAAACAAGACTAGCTTGTAATGAAAAATAGCTTGTACTGATTAATCTAGAAAAATCGGTATTTATTTTGACATAAATGCCCGTAGAAAAGACAATAAAGGGTAAAAACGGATCGTTAAGAGCAGTCAACAGGAATTGACCGCGGTTCAAAAACAACAGAACAACAAACATAAGTATTACAAGAAAACAAAGCACAATACGAATAATATTTCTTCGAAGATTCTTGGAGAAGGTTGAGAAATTAGACAAGTAACAAAAAATTCTTAGCAATTTTGACATAAATGTCCGTAGAAAAGACAAAAAAGAGGTCGACACCTGATCGTTTAGAGCAGTCAACAGGAATCACTGAGGCAGCAATCACTCGGAACGCGACAGAGCTGAATAATAGCGCCATTTCTCACAAAATCTTTCCTTGGCTGACACAAAACGCTAAAGAGCTTTGTTAGTTTTACTGGTACTTCCCATGTCTTCCGAAGAACCTTCTTCAATTAATGATTCTCAGTGGCAAAGCGTCATCAAGTTAACGAAGAAAGCGCTTGCCAAACCACACCAGCATTTCTCTCGCAGACCCGTTCGCTATAAAAATTATCAAAGCCAGCCCAGCCAGTCAACCAATTTCGGTGTTTTTAACATCCAAACGCTGATTCTTACCGGTTCAAACAAATTAAGACGGCATGTTTATAGACGACGAAACTTAATATTGTTGTTTACAGGCCGCTTTCGACGAAGATCTCTAAAACGTTTTTCAAATGACGAGTGAAGCGCACTGGTCTTTGACATTTTTGACAGCATTTTGACAACTTTATGTCAGATTTTGAGACGTGCACATGCACATGCATTTGATCGGCTTTTTTTTTTTACTCGAGCTTGAGTTTCCGCTTTTAATACTTAATTTTTAAGAGGACTCATTGTGATTACGTGTTATTAGGATAAGGCAAAAGTTTGTTAACGCTGTTGAGGTACCAAGGTCGAAAAACAGTCAGCCTAGCCGAGTAAAAACACTCGTTCGCTTGCAAAGAAAACAACGTAACAAAACAAACAAACAATTCAACTACTTCTTTGCGTCCAAAACGAGTAAGATGATTGTTATTTATATCCATTGTAGAGAAAAAGACAAGTTTCATTCCTGAGCAAAAGTAACAACGATTAAACCAAATGTTAAGCTTCTATTTATTTAAATTACCTCACTGTCCTGCGCTGTGTTGTAGAGGTTTCTACCACTTGAAAATACATAAGCTTCAGTAAAGTAAAAACAAGCATCCGCAAATATAGCAAACGATTTGTCCAAAGAAAGAGCTTCTTCCACAGAGTTTGAGCTACTCATTCCTCCCATTAATACCGGTGAACTGTTAAGTGACTTTTCTTGGTGAGATGTAAGATGCCGCGGTGAAGTGAAAGCCCTTGAAGCGTTGAATTATACTGTTTTCAACCGCACAATCGATCCAAGTTTTCCTGAGAAAAATCTTTCGTCCTTCCTTTCATCACGTAAAAATTCACCTTCAGGAGTATCTTTTAACAAGTTCTTGATTTTTAAGCGAAAGACAAACTTCGATCGAAGAAGATGAAGTTGTTTTGCTCAAAATAAAGAAACCAACTGAATGTGAAATTACGAGCCGCAGAAAGCGCGCGAAAAATTCAAAAGCCTCGATTTGGTTTGGGTGTCCCACACCTGGCTTGAGCCTGCGATCCAATCGAAAGCAAGTACCTGGTCAGCGCTCAACTTCAAAAAAACAGCTGACCTCAATCAGATCTAACTTGAGCCCGCGATATAGTCGCGTGACACTGGTCAGCAGATACCCTGTTTTGACAGGTGTCAGTTGGCTATAAGATGGATGTCCAGTATCAAAGACGTACGCTGTAAAGCAGCTGGTCAGCTGGGTAAGGTGGAGTATAGCCGCCATGTTGGATCATTATGATTATTATCAGGATATTATTAATTATTGGGCGACTCCATCGTCGTCGTCGTGCGTACGCGCCCACGAGCAATACCGCTAGCCATTTTTAGCGGAGCTCCGGCGGCCCGAAGGGCCGCCAAGCGGAGCACCATACCTATAGAAACCCGTCAACTGCTTTTCTCATGGTAAAAATGGCTAGCGGTATTGCTCGTGGGCGCGTACGCACGACGACGACGACGGAGTCGCCCAATAATTAATAATGTCCTAATAATAATCATAATAATCCAACATGGCGGCTATACTCCACCTGGCCCAGCTGACCAGCTACTTTACAGCGTACGTCTTTGATACTGGACATCCATCTTATAGCCAATTGACACCTGTCAAAACAAGGTATCTGCTGACCAGTGTCACGTGACCATATCGCGGGCTCAAGTTAAGACCTCATCAAGGTCAGCTGTTTTTTTGAAGTTGAGCGCTGACCAGGTACTTGCTTTCGATTGGATCGTAGGCTCAAGCCAGGTGTGCGACACCCAAACCAAATCGAGGCTTTTAAATTTTTCGCGCGCTTTCTGCGGCTCGTAATTTCACATTCAGTTGGTTTCTTTATTTTGAGCCAAACAACTTCATCTTCTTCGATCGAAGTTTGTCTTTCGCATAAAAATCAAGAACTTTTTAAAAGATACTCCGGAAGGTGAATTTTCAAGCGATGAAAGGAAGGACGAAAGATTTTTTCAGGAAAACTTGGATCGATTGTGCGGTTGAAAACAGTATAATTCAACGCTTCAAGGGCTTTCACTTCACCGCGGCATCTTACATCTCACCAAGAAAAGTCACTTAACAGTTCACCGGTATTAATGGGAGGAATGAGTAGCTCAAACTCTGTGGAAGAAGCTCTTTCTTTGGACAAATCGTTTGCTATATTTGCGGATGCTTGTTTTTACTTTACTGAAGCTTATGTATTTTCAAGTGGTAGAAACCTCTACAACACAGCGCAGGACAGTGAGGTAATTTAAATAAATAGAAGCTTAACATTTGGTTTAATCGTTGTTACTTTTGCTCAGGAATGAAACTTGTCTTTTTCTCTACAATGGATATAAATAACAATCATCTTACTCGTTTTGGACGCAAAGAAGTAGTTGAATTGTTTGTTTGTTTTGTTACGTTGTTTTCTTTGCAAGCGAACGAGTGTTTTTACTCGGCTAGGCTGACTGTTTTTCGACCTTGGTACCTCAACAGCGTTAACAAACTTTTGCCTTATCCTAATAACACGTAATCACAATGAGTCCTCTTAAAAATTAAGTATTAAAAGCGGAAACTCAAGCTCGAGTAAAAAAAAAAAGCCGATCAAATGCATGTGCATGTGCACGTCTCAAAATCTGACATAAAGTTGTCAAAATGCTGTCAAAAATGTCAAAGACCAGTGCGCTTCACTCGTCATTTGAAAAACGTTTTAGAGATCTTCGTCGAAAGCGGCCTGTAAACAACAATATTAAGTTTCGTCGTCTATAAACATGCCGTCTTAATTTGTTTGAACCGGTAAGAATCAGCGTTTGGATGTTAAAAACACCGAAATTGGTTGACTGGCTGGGCTGGCTTTGATAATTTTTATAGCGAACGGGTCTGCGAGAGAAATGCTGGTGTGGTTTGGCAAGCGCTTTCTTCGTTAACTTGATGACGCTTTGCCACTGAGAATCATTAATTGAAGAAGGTTCTTCGGAAGACATGGGAAGTACCAGTAAAACTAACAAAGCTCTTTAGCGTTTTGTGTCAGCCAAGGAAAGATTTTGTGGGAAATGGCGCTATTATTCAGCTCTGTCGCGTTCCGAGTGATTGCTGCCTCAGTGATTCCTGTTGACTGCTCTAAACGATCAGATGTGGACCTCTTTTTTGTCTTTTCTACGGACATTTATGTCAAAATTGCTAAGCAATTTTTGTTACTTGTCAAATTTCTCAACCTTCTCCAAGAATCTTCGAAGAAATATTATTCGTATTGTGCTTTGTTTTCTTGTAATACTTATGTTTGTTGTTCTGTTGTTTTTGAACCGCGGTCAATTCCTGTTGACTGCTCTTATCGATCATTTTTTACCCTTTATTGTCTTTTCTACGGGCATTTATGTCAAAATAAATACCGATTTTCCTAGATTAATCAATACAAGCTATTTTTATTACAAGCTAGTCTTGTTTAATTTCTCCACCTTCTCCTTCTTCGAGCAAAACACTCGCATCGTACTTTGTTCGCTTGTAGTGTGTTTTTTTTATCCGATTTGAATTCCATTACTCTTTCATCTGAAAGTAGTTAGGACTCACGAATGTCTGTTTTTTTTTTTTTTACAAACGTTTCCTATCGAAAACTCTTCGTTTTCCCTGCTGCTGCTGAATTGTTTTGGACACAAATTAAACTGGCCCAAATAAAGCCATGCGAAGTTGCTCGGTGAGAGTGTGCAGCTCCGATTCTAGGCTTGGCCTGGCTAAATATATATATATGGCCTTCAGCTTTTCTTTTTATAATCGCTACATACCAGACTGGAATGGTGTTCCATCGAACATCATGCATGCACCTTCTTTAAGCAGTTTTAAGTCCTATCTATTACATTATTTGTGTCAATTTTAAATCAGATGTAGCTTGTGAGTGACAAGTAAGTAATTTAATTAGGTTAGCTTTGGATTGTATTTCAATTTTACTTCCTTATTTTTAGCGTCAATCTCAAAGCAGGGGTGACTTGTAAGATACAAGTATTCGATTTAATTTGATTAGGTTAGCTTTGGGCCACGTTTAAATTTCACCTCTTAGTTTTTAGAATGTGTAATACATGTATTAGATAATATTCTTTGTATGGGAATTTACTTTCTCCCAATTATTTTCCAGTCGTGCAGCTTTTTTGTATCAACTTAGATGTATTCGCATGAAAAGGAATTATTAAACTTAAAACTTAAAATTAAACTTAAAGTAAGCTCTTTTTCATCAATGTACTTCCTTCTCCTACAAGCAGTCTTCCAATTAATTTTATTCATAGCTGGTCACACCAATCTTGTGGTATGTTTGGATGACATTTGGCACTAATGTTTAATGGAATTTTTGATGTTTGATGAAGTATGTTGTGCAATTTCAAATGTACATGGAGAAATGTGAGACTAGTCCTTACCTTACTTGCAAAATAGAAAATCAAGTTCAGATGGCTAACACGGATTTCCAGCACTTTTGCTTTGGTGAATCATTACCTTAAATCCTCATACTTCATTGTTAATTACCTTGATAGTGATATCAACCAAATGCCCAATATTTTATTATCAAGTTGCTTAGCCTTGCACTTGGCTGGTCAGAAGAGCAGCTGGATTTCTTTTTGAAAACACTGTAGGTGCATTGATTGATGAGCTTAATGTCAGCAAGAAGTTTTTTGGGATAGTAAGGTCAAGAAGTAACTGATCAAAAGAAATATCTTGGTCTTAATGCATGTCATCTAAATATTTTTATTGATTTCCATGTATCTTTCTCTCATAATTTTTTTGAGGCATACATATATGCAGAGGATACACAATTTCTGATTTCCAACTGTCTCATGGGAGGCTTTGGATAACTGAAATTGCATTCATTATGAAGTGATGATCTGAATCACTATATATCTGATGTTGGATATTGATTCAAAATAGCATTCACCAGGCTTCTCCACCAATTTCTAGTGGCTCTAAACCATAACTAAGTCGCCTACAGTTGAACGGGGAAACAGACCTTTCCTTAGGTAATGCTCTAAGATGTTAAGAAATGTTTTGTTTTAAAAATTTATAGATGCAAACTAGCGTTGCAGGTTCTTTTTTACACAAAGTATTAAAGATTATTTTTAAAAAAACCTACCTCAATATTTTTATTTTGCTTTTTAAAGTCTCCAAACTCAATTTGCAAAGGAATTTTTATTACCTTACTCAATAGACGCTTGCTTTTAGGGGGGGTGGGGTCCAAATCCTTAAAAGGGGGTTCATATCTGCTAGCAGTTCTGGACTAGGGGGGTCCAAATCTGATCCACAAGCAGATCTGGACTGGAGGGTCCAAATCCACTGTGCCACTGGCTCAGATCACCTTTCCATACTATTTTTACAGCATTGGGTCTGTAGCTTGAATGAGGTCAGATGGGTGATATGACAAGCAGACTATATGTAAATGCCAGTAGAAAAAGAATGCTTTTGGAGCTCCGCTTTTAGGCTTGGCTAAATATATATATTACCATGAGAAAAGCAGTTGACGGGTTTCTATAGGTATGGTGCTCCGCTTGGCGGCCCTTCGGGCCGCCGGAGCTCCGCTATAAATAGGTTAAACGATGGAGGGACACATATAGAGAGATGGAGATGGAGGGCACCCATACTATGAGCCAACATATCCCAAAAGCTTTTCCTATTTGTTGAAATGTTTTGTTAATTTTTTCCGCCTACTTGCTATTGTTTTCTCCACTTGGTATACAGCCTTGATCTTGGCCTTGTAAACCCGTAGAATTGAATGTGTGATATTTAACTTACAGTTATAAATATACAATTTAGCTGTCAATATTAAATGATTTAAAATTTTAAAGTCGTCTCCTATATTAAATGCTCCAAACAAAATGTCTATTATTGTGAAGGGTTGAATCGTAGTTTTACAGTTGCTAAGCCAAGAGGAAAAAGCTTCCCAAAAAGTCTTCGTCACGTCGCAATAGAAAAATAAATGCTCGATAGATTCAATTTCTCGTTTGCAAAAGGTACGTGAAGGCGAATCAATCATTTTTAGCCTAAACATCTTCTCATTTGTAAAAACTATATTATTCAATATTTTATATTGGAATTCCCGAAGTTTGGTTTCAATTGTAACTGTAAAAGGTAGGGAGTATATTTCGCTCCAATCCGTTTGAAGTTGGGGAAATTTCTCCTGGAACGTCTTTTGAGCAGTTGGAGGCACTTGTATTTTTTTAGTTTTGAAAGCGGTGTAAAGCAATTTGGATGAGACCTTTGACAGAGCTACCTCAGAGTTTTCCATCTTTAAATAAATTATGTCACCGATGTGCGAAGGGAGATGCTATACACTTTGTCTAATGATCTGCCTCCATTCACCAGGGATTGCATCAACAATAGTCATTAATTTAAAACGCTCTAAAAGAGAGCAATCCTCATTTTATACGATAGCACCCTTTAGAAAGACACCTTCGTCAGAAAGAAGGTCACCGATTGTCACAATTCCTTTAGAAAAGAAATGTTTTTCAAAGATTGAGAGCTTTTGAACACTTATATTCTTGTTATTCCAAATAACTGAATGCAGGAGGACTGGGGAGACCGTCGTAGGATATAGACGTGGTTTTGGTAGCTCCGCTAACGGTTAAATCTTCTAAATTTATTTTTGAAGTGTCTATGGAATCATCTTCTCTATATAGAACTCCTAAGAGAAAATTAAGAAGCAGATACTCGTCAAACAGCCCTGTTGAAGCTTCACCCGAAGAAAAAAAGTCGAAATCGTTGATTTCTCCGAGCGACGAAGTAATGGCGGCACTAAGTCTCACGGCCATTGTTAACGAGAAACTAGATCTTATCTTATTTAAGCTTATAAGTTTGGATTCAAGGATGGAAGAACTAAACCGGGCAGTGAAGGGACTGCAAGATAAAGTTTCCTCTCTGGAGACAGAAGTTGTTGGCGTCAAAGATAAGCAGGGCACTCTCGCCAGAAATTTTTCACACACGGAAGAGAATGCAAGCTTTGTGGACGAACAAATCAAAGAGCTTCAAGAATGTATGGTCGAGAAAAAGGATGATATCAGCGAAAACCGTAAGCAAATCCTTTACCTGGAAGTTTATAGCCGTCGGGAGAATATAAAGTGTGACGGCATACCAGATTCAGTTGTAACCTTCAACCAACAAGATGCACCGACACCGAGCGAAGATACAAAGAACGTTCTGGTTAGTTTTATGAAAGATGTTCTGGGAATCGAAGATGCGAAAATTATCGAATTTCAACGGGTACACAGAATCGGTAAGCCAAGGAATGGTAGTCGTACAATCATTGCTCGTTTTTTAAGGTATTCTGATAGAGAGCGAGTGTTTAAATGTGGCCGAAAACTTAAAGACACGGACTATAAAATCTTTGAAGACATTCCAAAAGAATTACACGAATTGCGGAAAAAGCAGATGGACAAATTGAAGAAAGCAAGGAAAGATGGAAAGCGCGCATACTTTAGCAAATCCGAGCCGGATAAGCTTTTTCTGACAGCGAATATGTTCAGCTTTAAGACTTTATTGCCTTTGTAAATAATTTTTCAGCTTTGGTTTCCGGTCACAGGCATTTCTATTATTTAGGCTGTATATTATAACGGTGAAGGAGCGGTCTGTGAAATAGCTTGAAAGTAACGAAAGGTAGTTTATTGGAAAGTATAATAGTTTATCTTTGGAGCATAAGGTAAGGGTTTTTTTTCTCCTCATCTGTGTTTGCTTAGTGTTATTTCATGTTTAGTTCTTGTAGCATTTCCCTTTTAAATTTATTTAAAGATTTCTCGGCTCTTTGCGTTGTAATTAGGATGTTATTTGTTAACTTGTATGTGTTATATTTTCGCATTGATATGTACAGTGTAACTTGCATGTATTTAGTTTTGGATTTTAGGTGCACAGCTCAAAGGAGCGCAGCCCGTATCACACTGAATATCCTCTATTTATGTGACTTATTTTTATTTCTGATGGTGTACTGTTTATTTCATTATTATTATTATTATTATTATTATTATTATTACTATTATTATTTATTATTTTTTTTTTTGGTTTTTCTATTTTGGTAATCTTCTGCATTTCCCGTTACATATGGTTGATTGGCATTTAGATGACATTGGATAGTTGTAAATTGGTCTCTTTGAATGTGAGGGACATTAACAACTTTCGAAAAAGGCGAACAACTTGCACCTGGTGCCGAAAACAAAAGGTAGACTTCCTCTTTCAGCAGGAAACTCATTCAAAAGTAGATTCTGAAAGACAACGGAAAAACGAATGGGGAAGCGATATGATTATGTCGCATGGAACTTCAAATTCTTGTGGAGTTTCCATTCTTTTTAAAAAAGGTGTTGATTGCACTGTTCATTCAAAAATCTTGGATCCCTTAGGACGTTATGTGATCCTGAAGGCGGAGATTAAAGATAAATTGTATGTTTTGATTAACATTTACGCACCTAATAAGGATATAAATATTGTCAATTTTCTGAACAATTTAAGAACAATCCTACAAAATGAAAATTTAGACGATGAAGAAAATATAATTATAGGGGGTGATTTTAACTGTCCGTTAAATCCGGTCCTTGATAAGAAAGGAGGCATACTTTTACCAAGGAAATCAGTAATTGAAACCATTGATTGTTTACAGGATGAACTCGATTTGGTCGACATTTGGAGAGTGAAAAATCCTACAACAAAAAGCTACACTTGGAGCCAAAACTCACCAATGATCCTTTGTCGCTTAGATTATTGGCTGATTTCGAATAATCTACATGATTCAGTTAAGGTAACGAATATTATTCCCGCCATCAAAACTGACCATGCAGCTATTTCTATAAAGTTTAACAGCTTCGGATTTCACATGGACTGATCATATTGAACACCTAACTGGGAAAATCAATCAGAGGCTTGGGCTTCTCAAGCGTATGAAGCATTTATTGCCTTTCAGGGCGCGTCTACTTTTCTATAAAAGTCTTCTCATGCCCCTTTTTGAATATGCTGATCTATTATGGGGCGATAAACATAATGTTACCCTTATGTCTAGTTTGCAAGTTTTGCAAAATAAGGCCGCTCAAGTTATTTTAAATAGACCATTGTACTCATCCTTCACTGAGGCATTAGCCGTTCTCAAGTGGCTGCCTCTAGAGAAAAGGCGATTTCAAAGAAGGTGTGTACACGTATACAAATGCATCAATGGCCTAATTAATCACGATATGGACTTGATTAGACAAGACGTACTTCATAGGCATAATACACGTAACAAAGGCAATTTTAGATTACCACGTGTCAAAAGAAATTGGGGGAAGCAAAGAACACAATATCATGCCGTTTCCGATTTTAACTCCCTTAGTCAGACGATCAAAGACTCAAGGAATGTAAATAGTTTTAAACGTAATGTTTTTAAGTTTGTAATATAGCTACTTACGTTTAATTTTTATTTATACTTATTTTAATTTTTTGTGCATTTTTTTGTACCTTTTTAATCCTATGCAATTTTATAGCTCTTTTGTTTTTACAATATATATCTAGTTTTGAGGTCCTTTTTGAAAACCATATCTCTTATGAAAAAGTTTCCTCAATAAAGATGATGATGATTATTATTAGTGATCACATTAAAGGCCCGGGTCATTGGAAAATGAACTGCTCACTTTTAGATGATGACGACTACGTTAGAGATGTTAAAGCTAAAATACCTGTCTGGTTGGCCGAGGGTAGAAGAGATTTGTCGGATAATACAAGTATTTGGGATTGGATTAAATTTAACATCGGAGCACACGCAATCCAGCATTCAAAACGTAAAGTGAGGGAAAGAAAAGGAATTTAACAATGCAAAGCAAAAGTTTGAATCGGACCCTACTAATGAAAACGTAATCAGTTTGAATTCGGCTAAAGAAAAATTGGAACTTTTTTGTGAGGAAAGACTTCAAGGGATCATTATTCGTGCACGGGCTCGTTGGTGTGAACATGGTGAAAAGAGCACCAAATATTTTATTAATCTAGAGAAAAGGAACCATGTTAAAAAAACATGTTCGAAAATTGGAAATCAGTGGTTCGATCACTACAGACCCCTTTAAAATACTTTCTGAACAAAAACGGTTTTATCAAGAGTTATATACAAGCAAGAATAGGAATGTCAATGATATATGAAAATGAATCATATATGAACTGCGGAAATGAAATCAAATGAAGAATGATCCTCGCAGTTGTGAACGCAATTTATGCAATTGCGAAAAGAAGCCTGAAAAAAATTCAGGACTTCAACGGGGTTTGAACCCGTGACCTCGCGATTACCGGTGCGATGCTCTAACCAACTGAGCTATGAAGCCACTGACGTTGGGAGCAGGTCAATTGTGGGTTCATAATATGAACCCACAATTGACCTGCTCCCAACGTCAGTGGCTTCATAGCTCAGTTGGTTAGAGCATCGCACCGGTAATCGCGAGGTCACGGGTTCAAACCCCGTTGAAGTCCTGAATTTTTTTTTCAGGCTTCTTTTCGCAATTGCATAAATTGCGTTCACAACTGCGAGGATCATTCTTCATTTGATTTCATTTCCGCAGTTCATATATGATTCATTTTCATATATCATTGACACCCATTTCTTTCACGGGATAATATGAACCCACAATTGACCTGCTCCCAACGTCAGTGGCTTCATAGCTCAGTTGGTTAGAGCATCGCACCGGTAATCGCGAGGTCACGGGTTCAAACCCCGTTGAAGTCCTGAATTTTTTTCAGGCTTCTTTTCGCAATTGCATAAATTGCGTTCACAACTGCGAGGATCATTCTTCATTTGATTTCATTTCCGCAGTTCATATATGATTCATTTTCATATATCATTGACACCCATTTCTTTCACGGGATAATATGAACCCACAATTGACCTGCTCCCAACGTCAGTGGCTTCATAGCTCAGTTGGTTAGAGCATCGCACCGGTAATCGCGAGGTCACGGGTTCAAACCCCGTTGAAGTCCTGAATTTTTTTTCAGGCTTCTTTTCGCAATTGCATAAATTGCGTTCACAACTGCGAGGATCATTCTTCATTTGATTTCATTTCCGCAGTTCATATATGATTCATTTTCATATATCATTGACACCCATTTCTTTCACGGGATAATATGAACCCACAATTGACCTGCTCCCAACGTCAGTGGCTTCATAGCTCAGTTGGTTAGAGCATCGCACCGGTAATCGCGAGGTCACGGGTTCAAACCCCGTTGAAGTCCTGAATTTTTTTCAGGCTTCTTTTCGCAATTGCATAAATTGCGTTCACAACTGCGAGGATCATTCTTCATTTGATTTCATTTCCGCAGTTCATATATGATTCATTTTCATATATCATTGACACCCATTTCTTTCACGGGATAATATGAACCCACAATTGACCTGCTCCCAACGTCAGTGGCTTCATAGCTCAGTTGGTTAGAGCATCGCACCGGTAATCGCGAGGTCACGGGTTCAAACCCCGTTGAAGTCCTGAATTTTTTTTCAGGCTTCTTTTCGCAATTGCATAAATTGCGTTCACAACTGCGAGGATCATTCTTCATTTGATTTCATTTCCGCAGTTCATATATGATTCATTTTCATATATCATTGACACCCATTTCTTTCACGGGATAATATGAACCCACAATTGACCTGCTCCCAACGTCAGTGGCTTCATAGCTCAGTTGGTTAGAGCATCGCACCGGTAATCGCGAGGTCACGGGTTCAAACCCCGTTGAAGTCCTGAATTTTTTTTCAGGCTTCTTTTCGCAATTGCATAAATTGCGTTCACAACTGCGAGGATCATTCTTCATTTGAAGGATAGGAATGCAGGTAACACGCAAGCAACGGAATCCTTTTCGAATAATTTAAATATCCCTGCACTTACAGATTAACAAATGTTATCGTGTGAGGGCAAGATTACTGCGGAGGAATGTGCTAAGGTTCTGCAGAGCTTTTAGCTTAATAAAGCTCCTGGCAATGATGGTATTCCAATTGAATTTTCCATCAAATTCTGGCCGATTATTAGTGAACCTTTTATTAACTGTGCCAATGAGTGTTTTATTAAAGGCGAAATGTCGTGTTCACAGAAACATAATGTAATCACTCTTATTGAAAAGAAGGGAAAGGATCGTTCATTTCTAGAGAACTGGAGACCGATTTCGCTTGTTAACGTAGATTCTAAAATTATCTCTAAGGTCGTAGCGACAAGGATAAAAAATGTCCTTCCAAGTATCATCTGCCACAACCAGAGTGGCTTCGTGAAAGACCGCTACATAGGCGAAACTGTTCGATCGATTTTTGATCGAATGGAGTTTTCTCTCAGAGAAAATATTCCCGGTTTACTGATCTTTATTGACTTTCACAAAGCATTTGACACCTTAGAATGGAGCTTTCTAGTTAGTTGCTTGGAAACCTTTCGGTTTGGTCCCGACTTTATTCGCTGGGTTAAGACACTGTACAATAATATTCAAAGTTGTGTTATTAACAATGGCCTTACAACAGATTACTTTACTTTGGAAAGGGGTGTGAGACAAGGTGATCCCCTCTCTCTATATTTGTTTGTGGTTGCAGTTGAAACTCTTGCAATCGCAGTTCGTCAAAATAGAGAGATTAAAGGTATTAGAATTGGTGAAGAAGAAACAAAGCTCCTTCAATACGCTGATGATACAACGGCGGTTTGATCGGATATTGACTCGGCTCGTGCTCTTTTTGATCTCCTTGATGTTTTTAAGAAACTCTCAGGGCTAGTAATAAATTCATCAAAAACTGAAGGAATGTGGATCGGGTCCTCCGGAGGAAAAACCTTAAAAACCCTTTGGCATTAAATGGCCAGATGAACCAATCAAAGCCCTTGGGGTCTCTTACTCCTATGACATTAACTTGCTGCACGAAAAAAATTTTATCGAGAGATTAGACAGTGTTAAAAAACTCATAAACGTTTGGTCTTTACGAGGTCTTTCTGTTTACGGGAAGGTGACAATTATTAAGTCTCTAATCATTCCAAAATTTGTTTATATTTCTTCACTTCTGCCGGTCCCTAAGGAAATTGTTAAAGAGTTGAACCGTATGCTATTTAAATTTTTGTGGAAAGGGCCTGATAAAGTTACAAGACTATTCACGATAAATGAATATGATAACGGTGGTTTAAAAATGATCGACCTGGAAAGCATGATTAAATCTTTACGGTTAGCGTAGATGAAAAGAATCTTCGGGACTAGCGAGGGTGCTTGGAAAAGCTATTTACGTTTTTCATTGGAACGCTTTGGAGGCCTCTTTTTATTTTACTGTAATTATGATGTTAAAGATCTCTCTATCTCTTCTCAATTTTATTCCGGTTTACTTCAGTGGTGGTCAGAATTTCGTGATAATTTTGACACAAGAAAGGAGTGGAAATTTATATTGTGGAATAATAAGGAGATACGTGTAAACAATAAGCCCATATTTTATGGAAATTTTTTTGATAATGGTATCATCCATGTAAGTGATCTCTTATTCGATATAGATACTTCGAATTCGTTTACGATTGTTTCAAGGAGAATCAGGAAAATGAATTTCTTAACCTGGGCAGGACTTCGTCACTGCGTACCCTCACACTTAAAAACAAACAACTGTTCTCGTTCGGAAACTACCCTAATATTGACGATTGACAACAAAGAATTTGATGTGTTAAAAAAGAAATCTAAGGATTACTACATGTTAATCATAAGAACAATTGCCCAGTTTCCAAAAAACTCGCAACATCTGAGTCAAGTGTTTAGTTTATCGGAAGATGAATTGAATAAGATGTTTCTGCTTCCTCATGAGGTGTCCTTAGAGTCTTATATGAAAGCTTTCCAATATAAAGCCCTCAATTCGATCTTATTTACCAATACAAAGTTATGTAAGATAGGTTACATCCCAGATGATAAATGTTCATTTTGCAAATCGGAACCAGAAGCCCTTAACCACGTCTTTTTCAACTGCAGACACGCACGGCACTTTTGGAAGGAATTTGAGTGGTATTATTATTCATTGACAACAGAATTTGTTCACCTTACTCTGAAAGACGTAATTATTGGAATAATAAATGCACAGTGCCCCTTGCTGAACTGTTTGATACTGATTGCTCAATTTTATATTTGGGGTTGCAGAAGAAATCAGACTTTTCCGAGTATAACCACCTTTAAGCTTAAGGTTAAAATTAAGTATGAGACAGAAAAGTATTAAAACTTACAATATGGAAAAATTTAATAAGAAGTGGGCTCTTTCTTTGGGCTTCGCACCATAGTAATTTGATGTGAACTTTGTTTTTTTTCTTGTGTATTTCAGTAATGCAGCGTTAGTAGGGTTAGTAATGATCTTGTAAGTTGTGTTTGTCGTGTTGTCAAATAAAAGATTATTAAAAAAAAGTAGTGACAATAAAGCCTAAAAAAATAACTTGATACACAACGTCTCCATATGTACGTATCGAAGAGGTATTTAGTACCAACCAAGCATGAAGACACTCTTTATAAAAGGCAGGAAGGTAGACAGGTAACTTTCGGGTATCAAATTACATTTAAGAATGAATTTTTCACCTACTGGAGAGAGAAAGTAATCTAATTTTAACTTCCAAGAACTACTGTTTTCTTCGTCTACAAATCTTTTTAGTAACATCACTCTCGGTGCTAGAATCATTGATTGGATGTCTAGCATCCTAAGTCCACCATCTTCGATATCATTGATAAGAGCGGACCGCTTGATTTTATCATTGCCTTTAGAAATAAAATGATAAATTAACTAGTTGATCTCTTTAATGAAATCTTATGTAACAACAATCAGCGCCGCTTTACTTAAAACTTTAGGTATAATAAGGGATTTAACAATTTGTATTCCTCCTAGTAGTGTAAGCCCTCTCCACTTCCACGTATTCAGTATATCCTTAACAGACTTAAGGACAGAGTCGAAATTTGCTTTCATCCTTGATGGTGTAGGATAATCAAACACAATTCCCAGGATTTTAATTGATTTTCGTACTTTATGAGGATACTTAGTTTGATCCAAATGATATCTACCGATGCAAAGATATCCGTTTTTTCATTATTGACTCGAAGGTTAGAGAATTTAGAAAAAGCTGCAGAGTTGCCAATAAACGATGACATGAGGTAATATCTCTGAGAAAGCAAATCATGTCATCGGCAAAAATTGTTAGTTTGATTTCTTCCTCATTAATTAAAATACCTTTAATGTCCTTATCATCTCGAATTCTACAAGCAAGCATTTCAATGGCCAAAATGAATAACACAGGTGACAAGGGATCGCCCTGCCTAACGCCACATTGAATGTTGAACAAATCAGTAGTAAAACCATTGTTTAAGACACAACTTGACACGTCATTGTAGAAAATTTTGATCCATTGCACAAATTGTGTTCCGAAGTTAAATTTTTCCAAGATTTTAAGAAGGAAAGAATGATTCAAAGAGTCGAATGCTTTCTGAAAATCGATTGCGAGAAGAATACCTGAATTGTCCGTAAATTTAGCAAATTCAAGAATATCTTCAGTTGTTCGAACTCCGTCGAGTATTAACCTTCCTTTTATAGAACCATTTTGATTAGAGTAAATAAGTTTAGGTAAAATCGTTTCTAGTCTTCTTGCAATCGCCTTTGACGCGATTTTAACATCGACATTAATCAATGAAATCGGTCTCCAATGTTTAATTAATTTATTTTATTTATTTCAAGATTTGTACATAAAGAATATATACAGGTGATTAAAACAAAAGGATATAGCATCCCTTAACAGGGTTAAACACCTTAATGAATCTTTTGTCTTTGTCTTTCTTCTCCAACAACGTAATCATGGCTTGCTTTTGCGAGTTTGACAGTTGTCCCTGTTCATGAGCGAAATTCAAGGCATTGACAAGGGTTTTCTCTACGAGATGCCAGAATCCGAGATAAAACTCCACAGCCAATCCATTATTCCCTGGTGTGTTGTTTTTCTCAAAGGATTTTCATGCTTCGAAATATTCGTTTGTTGTAATTTTTCTCTCCAAATATTCACTCTGTTCGTCTGTTAACATTTTAGTATTTACATACTTAAGGAACTCATCAGTCGACACGCCGCCGTCCTGATCACAAGATTCTTTGTTGTAAAGATTTGTATAAAAGCTATGGATCTCTGTCATTATTTGTTTTGTATCCGTTATGCATTCATCATTATTCCCCACTAACTTTCTAACACAGCTTTTTTTCTTTAGAATTTTCTAAGTTCAAAAAGTATTTATTACTTTTCTCACCGTGTTCGTACCAATTTGCTCTTGAGCGTATTATTGCTCCCTGCGTTATATATATTCATATTGTCTATCGTATTCGGTTTGTAAAATTTTCAGATCGTTTACGTTTTCTTGATTGGGTTGCTCATCACATTTTGCTGTGTAATCTTTAATCTTTTTTCCAAGTCTGATAGTTTCTCTCTTCTAACTCTAGCCTTCCTTTTGCTACAGATAATGGTTTCATACCGGATTTGTATTTAACGAAGTCCCAAAGGACCCTAGGATCCTGAATTTCTTTACCATCTTCCAGCCAATCACTGTATTTCTCAGTTACTAAAGAAATATATTCATCGTCTTCTAGAAGACTGGAATTAAATTTCCAATAGGAAGGGCCCGTTTCTGTTTCGTCAATTCCGTTAAAATGCATTATGATGGCGGAGTGATCGCTTCTTATTGCGGGAATAATAGCTACATCTTCTACCTCTTCTTGGACACTACTGCTTATTAACCAAAAGTCAAAACGGCGCTGTATAATTGGGTTTTTTGTCTCCATGTAAAGCGCTTAGCATCTGGATTTTTATTCTCCAAATATCAATAAACACAAATCCTCGATATTTCTACAAGAAACTTTCACTTGAGTGAGGTTTGCCTCCAGTTCCATCCAAATCAGCGTCAAGAATAACATTAAATTCGCCCAATAACAACTTCACAATTTTTCTCTAATTCTAATTTATCTAGTTGTTTTTGAATTTCCTCGAACAAGATGCATTGATCTTGGTTTTATTTGGCGAATAAATATTAACAAAAACAAACTGGTGTCCTTGAAAAAGACCTTTCAAAATAATGAATTTTCCTTGCTCATCTTCTTGGTGTTCCTCAATATTATAATCAAATTTGTCTTTAACAAGAAAAACGGACATTTCAATAAAGATAACGGAAAAATAAATATGTCGAGAAGTATCTGCATACATAAAGCTCAGGTCATAGGCATAGCCCTGCATGTCCCTCACACAAACACAATGCGCAATTAACCCGTTAGAGTCCAAAAAGGTAACAAAAGACACAAAACAAAGCTACGATACATATTTACATAATTAAAACAGTAGCCAGTAAAAGCTGTTAAATATAGAACTACTGACAAAAAGGTCCTTGCAATCCTCATAACACGTAGTAACAATACAAACAAAATACCCCGGTTCTTGGAAAAAAATTGTATAAATTAGAAGTGAAAATAATAATACATGGCCTGAATTTTAAATTTTGCATCTTTGACACTTGAACACTTTCAATAAACAACTTGTCACGCTCTGACCTACCAAAAAAAAAACGACCTTACCATTGTCTTTTGCCCTCCTAAACTGTTGCATCTTCTTCTTTCTACGCTCCAGGATTTCTTTTGGAAGGTCCGGTGAAATTCCAAAGTCTTTTCCTTTCAATTTCCTTGCCTTTGACATAACCACTTCTCGATCAGGGTATCGCAGAAAACGTGCAATTATCTGTCGAGACTTTCCACTGGAGGGGCTGTTTTTCCCAACTCGATGTACCCTTTGAAATTCCAGATCGTCGGCATCCTCCACACCAAGTTCTGCTTTCAGAAAATCGACCAAAATCTCCGTCGTGTTTTCGTTTACATCCTTTTCTTCTTTAATTCCGAAGAAGCGAAGATTTTCACGGCGCTGATAAACTTCCATGTACAATTTCTCGTCTCTGAGAAGGTGAACTTGATTTTGCCTCTCCTGAAATTTCTTCTTAAAGTACTCTCGTTCTGCATTAGCAAAGTTCAATCCATCCTCAAGCTCTTTAATCTTCGTTTATGTCTGCTTCTTAAATGACTCGAAGCATTCAACCTTTACCTGAAGACAGCTTACTTTCTCGTCCACGGCTTTAATATAATCTTCTAACTCGATACTCGGTTCAGAATAAGTAAATGAAGTGTTGTGCTTTGTCTTTTTATCGTCGGGTGAGAGACTTTCTTCTGTAGAGGACGTTGACGAGCTTTTCCACGTTTTTCCTTTGATATTTTCGGTCACGTACCACATCCAAGAACGGAGCTAACACAAATAAGTCTACTCTCACATCTTGCCCGACCCAGCCTCCGCTACAACACGTATGCAAAGAGTCAAAAAATTACCCCAACTAACCCCGACTCTAAACACAGCCAAAATGTTGAATCTGCAGAAAAGCTTAGCGTTAGACAAAACTGTTGGAATTCCAGATATTTAGAAGATCCCCAAAATTGAAATCAAATCTAGAGAATAAACAAACAATACGAAAGGGTCGAAAAAATTACCTCATCTAAACCCGACTTAAAACACAGCCAAAATTGAAAATCTGTAGAAAAGCTTAGGGTTAGACAAAACTATTGGAGTTTCCCATATTTAGCAGCTCCCTAAAGCTTAAATCAAAAGTCAAAGAATAAAAAAAACATACGGAAGGGGGTCAAAAATTACCCTAAACGAACCCCGAGTTTAAACACAGTCAAAATTGCAAATCTGTAGAAAAGCTTTGGGTTAGACAAAACTATCGGAAATCCCAAAGCTAAAATAAAAAGTCAAAGAAGAAACAAAACATACGTAGAGGGTAAAAAAATTACCCCAAATGAACTCCGACTTTAAAAACATACGTAAAGGGTAAAAAAATTACCCCAACTAACCCCGACTTTAGACACAGACAAAATTTAAAATCTGTAGAAAACCTTTGGCTTAGACAAAACTATTGGAATTCCCCATAATTGGGAGATCCCCAGAGCTAATATCAAAGCATAGGAGGAACAACAATTACGCAAAGGGAAGAAAAAAGTACTCCAACTAACCCAATCTTTCCACCTAAAATTGATAATTTGTAGAAAAACTTAAGGCCAGACTAAACTATTGGAATTCAACATATTTAGGAGATCACCAAAGCTGAATTCAAAGCAAAAGGAGCAGCCGCACGTACGCAAAGGGTAAAAAAATTTCCCCAAGAAACCCCGACTTTATACACAAAATTGCAAATCTGTAGAAAAGCTTAGGGTTAGAGAAAACTATTGGAATTTCCTATATTCAGGAGATCCCCAAGGTGAAATCAAAGCCAAAGAATGAACAAAACATACGCAAATGGCCAAACAAATTACCCCAACTAATCCCGAGTTCAAACGCAGCCAGATTTGAATATCTTTAGAAACGATTAGGGTTAGATAAAACTATTGGAATTCTCCATATTTAGGAAATCAGCAAAGCTGAAATAAAAACCCAAACAATAAACAAAACATACCGAAAGGGTAAAGAAAATTACCCCAACTTAGCCAGACTTTAAACACAGCCAAATTTGAAAATCTGTAGACAAGCTTAGTGTTAGACAAAACTATTGGAATTCCCCATATTTAGGAGATCCCCAAAGCTGAAATCAAAGCCACATGACCAACAACACGTACGCAAAAGGTCAAAAATTTACACCAACTAGCCCAACGTTAACCACAGCAAAAATTTTAAAATTCTTTAGAAAAGCTTAGTGTTAGATAGGAGATCCCCAAAGCTGAAATCACAGCGAAAGAAGCAACAACACGTATGCGAAGGGTCAAAAAATTACCCCAACTAACTCCGACTCTAAAAACAGGCAAAATGTTAAATCTGTAGAAAAGCTTAGCGTTAGACAAAACTACTGGAATTCCAGATAATTAGGAGATCCCCAAAACTGAAATTAAATCTAAAGAATAAACAAAAGATACGAAAAAATTACCTCATCTAATGCCGACTTAAAACAGCCAAAATTGAAAATTTGTAGAAAAGCTTAGGGTAGACAAAACTATTGGATTTTCCCATATTTAGCAGCTCCCCAAAGCTAAAATCAAAAGTCAAAGAATAAACAAAACATACGGAAGGGATTAAAAAATTATCCCAAAGGAACCCCGAGTTTAAACACAGTCAAATTTGCAAATTTGAAGAAAAGATTACGGTTAGACAAAACTTTTGGAATTCCGCAAAGTTTGGAGATCCCTAAGGCTGAAAGCAAAGCCAAAGAATAAAGAAAATATACGCAAAGGGTCAAAAAAATTACCCCAACTAACCCGACTTTAAACACAGCCAAACATTGAAAATCTAAGGATTATACAGAACACTTGGTATTCCCCATATTTACGAGATCCCCAACACTGAAAGAAAAACCTAATAATAAGCAAAACATACGGAAAGGGTAAAAGATAAACCCGAACGAACCCCAAACTTCACCAAAACAAAAATTACAAACCTCTTGAAAAGCTTAAGGTTAGAGAAAACTATTGGAATTCCCTATATTTATTAGATCCCCAAAGCTGAAATGAAGGCCAAAAATTAAACAAAACATACGCAAAGGGTACAAAAAAGTACCCCAACTTTCCCCGACTTTAAACTCAGAAAAGAAGAAAAGCTTACGGTAGACAAAACTATTGGAATTCCCCATATTTAGGAGATC
>JAEMWC010000304.1:662500-675000 GCA_016490735.1 Pachyseris speciosa | reverse complement strand
TATCACGAGCGCCACTATTGACCCCCCAACAATATATTCCACCTCCAACCCCGCGTCCGGTTGCGCGGCGGCGGAATCCCTTCGGGGAGTTTGATTCCCTGTATCCCCCCACGAAAACACATGAAGACACAAATTATAAAACAATGCTCGCGACAATGTTGGGCTCCCCCACGAAGGAGGGAGTGGAAGTTGAAAGCGGGCGCCGGTTTTCCAAGTTGAGGTTTAGTGATAACCTTGATCAAAATAAAACACAAACAATTATGAATGGGATAAACAGATTTGCCAACACTTCCTTTTACGTTCGGTATTCATATTCTTATTGGCTGAGGAATATTGACGACGGATCTCTGCTTTTGTATTATATCAATCGCCACGAGGATTCACGATGGGTTAACCGCCGTTCTGACGCCGAAGAGTGGATACGAGAAATGGACGAAGAAAGATTAAGAAAAGATCGAATAAAAAGAGACAGCACAAAATGGGTTTGGGAAGCCGCCTGTGACGTATTCATCAAACTTATATACAACCGACAACCACTGATGGGAAGAGGACCTTTGCCTGAATGGCTTCGCGCTTTGGCGCGCGGGCGTCACGGTCCAATGGTGTGTTTGGATACATATAAAGATAACCTTTGCCTTTGGAGATGCCTCGCTGCTCACCAAAGATCCGGACCCGACAGAAGCACAAAAAAGGTATGCGAATTGGTGCAGAGTTTTTATCGACTTGAAACCATTCCACAAGATTGTTCAAAAACTTCACTGGATGAACTTGACAAAATCGAACAACATTTCAACCACGATAACCCCGTTTCTGATTGGTTGGGAATTCGTGTTTATGAACCTGAAAAACAAGGTGAGGAAATAAATTGGCGTCTTCTTCGTAATCCCAACCCAAAACTCACAAACATTCTGACAATTGGAGTCTTTGAGGGATACGCGTTTGTTGTGAAAAAGATTGAGAGTTTGGGGAAAAATTGTATTTGTCTTCACTGCCAAGGAGGATCCACGAAAGCAAGTAATCTTCAACGACGTATCGCAACCTGTTCTCG
This sequence comes from Pachyseris speciosa, assembly GCA_016490735.1. Taxonomy (NCBI): domain Eukaryota; kingdom Metazoa; phylum Cnidaria; class Anthozoa; order Scleractinia; family Pachyseridae; genus Pachyseris; species Pachyseris speciosa. Next base: position 673,952 of record JAEMWC010000304.1, on the reverse strand, counting down.
CGCGGAAACTGTGGTGACATGCCCGAACGAAAAAATTCAAAAACCACAAACCGCATTTGAAAGGGCCTTCTTCCCTAAATCAACCGCTTCACCCGAAGCAATCCACTGGCTTGAAAAAGAAGCCAAAAGAAGAGGCATCCACATTCACCACGCCCAATGTGGTCATGGGGGGGGGGGGGGGGGGCATGGCTTTTGGACGCCCAGTGGATGGTTTTCACATTCAGAGCAAAACAGTCAGGTCTTTCAGTACCACGGCTGCTACTGGCATGGATGCCTCCGGTGTTTTCTTGACCGCGATACCAAAATAACACACGCGGGGAAATCCCGAGAAGAGTTGTTTCAAGCAACACGCGAACGGACACAAAAACTTCGGGCAGCAGGATTTAATGTTGTTGAAGCTTGGTCATGCCGCGTCAAACAAACACAAGACGCCCTTCCCCCAAAGAACTTACCCCCACGCCATCATCTTCGACTTCGAGGCATATGGGGACAAAACAAAGAGAAAGGACCCAACACCCACACTCCAAATTGAAAAAATTCACAAACCAATCTGTTTCTCAATCGGGGACACAATCGAGCGTGAACCGACACACATCTGCGACAGAGACCCAAAGGCGCTGATTCGCAAGTTTGTGGAAACCAGAAAAAATCAGTGGCTAGCGTTGGACAAGTGGAGCAGCCGCACGCCGCGATTATTCAAGCTGGAGTGCGAGGGGGACAGAATGATTGCGCTGTGCTCAAAGTGTTATTACGTGGACACTGAAGGGGGCAAAAGCAAGTTCAGCACGAAAGGAATGAACCAGAGGCAAAACGCCATCAGGTGGGAAAGGTTCAAGGCGGCACTCGAGGGGCACAAAGACATGGCGACAAATAGGGGTTTTCGAATGAGAGAGGGAAGGATGGTGACTTATGTGCAGCAGAAGCTGGACCTGAGCGCTTTCTACGATAAGAGATGGGTGTTGCCAGATGGAATTCACACGTCACATCTAACCAGGCCTGACAGGAAGGAGCTCGGTATTCGGTGGGACAACCATCAACTCTTCTCGCACGAAGCTGCGTTTCGGCCATTGGAAAGCCAATGCATAACAGGCTGGCAGGGTTTCACCATGGCCCTTTCAATCTCGAATATTTTCAGAGACCAAACAGGGTCTGTGGCTCTTCGTGTGCCACCTTCCAACTCACCAGGTTGAAACAGATAGCGCACTTCTTCACCAGGAGGGAGGACTTTTTCGGCCATTCCAACAGGCCTGGAATACGGAGTTGCTGGCCGCGCGAAAACAGATTGTTCCCGGATTGCATCTGCGGGTTTTAATCCTGTCAGCCGGGTGGTTTGTTTGTTTAGAGCAGCCACAACCCTGGGGAGCCTTGCCACCCACACAATAGACCGCTCACCCTTCGGCAACCGCATTTCGACTACGTACTGGTGCCCGAACAGCCGCTCGGTAAGTGAGCGGTTGAAGCGCTCCACCATTGCCTGGTCGCGGTGCACTTCCACATGCCTCGGCCGCCTTGAAGCCGCTGGCAACATCTACCACAGTCAACGCGTATTTGAAAGTTTTCCTCCCCATTCTATCGTGCGGCATGAAGAGCAGATCAGCTTGGTGCACCGCGTTGGGTGTTGGCACATCAAATGTCGGCCGAGGAATGTGCCGCGGCGCGGGAAGAAAGATCTGCCAAAGAGCCTGCTTTTGCAACCACTGTTTGGCCACAGTTTCCGACACCTTTGCACCTTGGGCCAGTTTTTTCACTGCGGCCAACCCTTTCAAATAACCATTTGGGCTATAGTAAATTTTTGAAAGGAGCTTTTCCATTGAACATGTAAGACAGTGGGGAAAGATGGAGGGGTGCTGTGGAAAAAAGTTGGTTAAAGATCGTGAGAGGTTCGAACTAGTTTGCAGAACTTGTCAAAAAATTGTGGAGCCTGATATCTTTGACAAAACCAGAGAGGAGTGGAGGTGGACAGCCAATCCCATTTCACGAACCCACATTCGCAACATTTTCAAAAAACGTGGAATATTCGACGCTATCAACGCCGGCAACCCATTGCGGTGGAAGTTTTTGGGAAACCTCATTCATGAATCGGTGAACTACGTTTGCTTTCTCTTTGATTACTTTCAAGCGGTTCCAGAAGACGTTTGGCCGGGTAAAAAAAAATTCTCGAGAATCTTTCTCCAGCAGTCAAAAAAATCAGCCCAATAACACGGCGCCGGGCAAAAGACAGGTTTGATGAATGGTGGAAATGGGCTTTAAGCCAAGCTTATTCTTCAACGTAGTTTTTGGTGTATTTCGCCTGGATTTTTTCAGGAATTGCCATGCAGTGGTCGCTGACGAAGTCGTCAAGTAATTTGACCTTCTCAAGAAATTCCTCTTTCATAAACGACTCCCCCCCCCGCAGATGACAGCGGATTGCGTCGAGAATTTGTTTGTACTCAACCCGGGCAAAGTTGGCCTTTTCTGCTTTTTTCCCAAATTTTTTGAAGCTTGAGTAGCCCTTTACCCCAAGACCAAAAGCCGTCAAAAACCCAATCACATATGGGTTCAAGGTAATTCCTCCCGCCATGGCAGAGGCGATTATTATTTTGCCCGCGCCTAGATTGGCCCACAGGCTTCTTCGTTGATAAAACTTGGAAAGTTTAAGATACCCCCAATGTTTTTTAAGGTAAAAGGCGTAAAGTTTTTTCAACATCTCGACGGTATTCCTTTCAAGGGAGGGGTCGATATGGTTGAAATCAAACACATAAATCTTCTGAGGGGGGCTGTTGAAAAAAACACGGTTGATCGATTTAACCATTGTGTATTAACCCGTTGAAAAATTTTATTCCACACCATAAGATTGTCATTGTGACCCGGCCGGCCATTTGGTTGAAACAAAACAACTTCAATCCAACTTCACTTCAAACAAAAGGGACAAATGATACTCTTGTTTAGACGAAGAAGATGCTCTTGTTGTTAGTGCCACTCCAGTCAAATCGTTCGCTTGGATTATGGCGCCCGTCCCCCCTCTTAAGGGAAGGTAAAGCTTTCCTTTGTGCCCCGTAAGGATGTGGGAGTACAGATCAATTCCCATTCGAGTCATCAAAGTAATCTGTTCTCGCGCTTGGAGAGAGGGGGTCAGATCGAACCATAAAGTCGTCACTTTCCCCCCACCTGGAACCAAACCATGTGGTGAATCGCTGAGAAAGTTTATTGTCTGTCTTTTTGGTGAATTACTTGGAAAAGTGACACGATCCGCCAAATAAAAAGTTTTGGGAAAGGAGAATCCAAATAAATCATGACCATTCAAATCCAAGCCGGTTTGCATTGTCATCCTATGGGCGCTCGTGCTGAACAATAGGCGGTCATTGTTGTAAACCCATTTGTCATTCAAATTTAAATTTGCACCCAATTTTGGTTGAAGAATTAAATAACTGTTCATGTTCAAGTCATTCATCATTGTCATCTGCCCGTTTGTTCCACCCATATTTGCTATTCAAAGTCAAGTCGGTCCCCAATATTGGTTGTAAAAGAAGTTTCCCATTCATATTCAAAGGGATTTGCATGGTCATCATTCCTCCCTCCACAGTCCAAACTGCGTCAAAAGCCCAGAGTCCACGTTGGAAACGTACCCTGAAATTCCATAAACAACGAGGTGACCTGTGGTTGAACCCATTATCCTGCCGTGCAGATCCAAATAAATGTAGTTGGGGGTGTTGTCCCTCCACCGGTGGAACTGAATGAAGGTTTTTGTGTATGGCGGGTTGGCGCGGCTGAAGGTTCGCGTGTTTTTTCTCGTGATGGAAATGAAAGTGGCGCTCGCCCTCACAGACACATTTGTCATTTCCGGCAGAAAGTACTCAGCCACGAACGTGTAATACCCTTTCGGCAGCGGAAAGAGATTGAATCCGATCCGCGAGCGATAATTATCCCTGCGCGAGCGATAATCATCCTTGTAGTAGGTCTGGGTGAGATAAATGACGCTGCAGTTCCTGTGCCGGCCGTTGATGAAATAGTTTATGATGTCGTTTTGGTTCTTTTCGCAAACCAAGTCGTCGAACACGACGATTTTTTGGTTGTCGGGCGGCAGGTCCTCAAGGGGGATTATTTCGTCGCCTGGAGCCTCGATGACCTCGTACTCCACCTCGGGGTCGACGTTTTCGGCAAAGTCCCGCAAGAGCGCTTGATACTTGTGCTGGTGGAGGTTTTTCGTGAAGAGAAAGACTTTGTCGAACTCCAAAAGCTTGTAGAGCATGTGCAGCATGGGATGTTTGTTTTGCCTGAATTGCTTGGCCCGCAGATCAACATCCTGAAAATGTCTGTGGGTATGGAGGGATGCCCCTGCCGGAAACCGTTTTTGGCAGCGACCTCGGGATCATAATTTGGGATCCGCATTTTTTTCCTCTTTGTATACCATGTCTTTGAAAAACTGGAGGCAACAGGCAGAGGCTGAAGCCGAAGTTGAGAAACAGGAGCAGATGATCCGGCGGAAATACAAGACAAACCGAATCGCGAAAAAGGATGGCCAGATTGATGCCGAAAAGCTTTTGAAACCGGTCACAAGAAGGTTGGACCGAGATTTGCAAGCGCCCACGGAAGAGGCAACCGGTCTCGATTACGCAATGGATGAGTTCGACCGAATCAACCCGTTTGATTGGGACGATTTCAGGCCGGAGGCTGAAACGCCGACACCAACCAAGATGAAAATTAGTTTTTTCCACCGCCACTACCAACACCACCACCATCACCAGTTGATGATGATACTGCTGAAGCCCCCCTCCCACCACCACCACGCCAAACGTGGGATAAACCGGAGGTGCCTGGTTTGCTCGAGGGGACCAGCGAATCTGTCTAATTGCAAACAGTGAACCGTCTTCTAACACAGTACGGGAACGACCCCACCTACAAACTGAAAAGCAAAACTTCCCAATTCCATGGATTTACGGTGGCAGATCTTGAAAGGGTCCGTGATGAGATAAATGCCCGCCGAAGAGGTGGAAAGCCTGCCCCCGCCTCCCCTCTGCAGCTGGAAGAGGGAAAAAAAACGAGAGCCCAGCCCACCACAGATTGGGAACGGGCGGTCATGTCGCGCCGGCCCGCGATTAAAACTGAGGAGGACGACGATGATTACACTTCGTGGCCAGAATGGGAAGAAAACTGGGGAGAAACGGAGGGCAGCGGTTTTGGAAAGACTGCCGACAAAATGATCCACCGACTGTATGTGGGCCTCGGTTCGATGCGGGCCGGAAACTCTCAACGAAGCTCCGCAAACAGGTTTCCACTCTGGTGCAAAAGCTCCTCCAACTTGGTGTCATCAACAAACTTCAGGCCCTCAAAATTTTCGACGATTACATAAGGAAGTAAGATGTTCCACCTGCTGCTCGACTCGAGCTTCGCGAAGTTGCAAAGGAACGGCGCCAACCAGAAGTCGCACCAATCTTGTTCGACAGCAGCCTAGACTACGAAGCTGCCCTCGACAACCTCATCACCATGAGCTACTCCTGGTACAACGTCGCGGCCACCTACAACAACAACACGTTGAAGTGGCGGAAGGCTGGGGAAGCTTGGAAAACTTGAACCCTTCCCGATGGGATGTACGACTACAGGGACCTCATTGTGTATTGCAAACACACAGCGGCTTTGTGGACCCCACCGCGGAAGACAAGAAACGCGTCTTCAAGCTTTCACAAAAGCACCCCTCCGCCCCAACTTTTATCCGGTCAACAGATCCCGAATCGACGCGATAAGAATCAGGGTCACCGACGGGTGGAACAACACTCTCGAACTCAACGACGCGGACGTGGCTGTGGATCTCATGATCCGCGAAGCTTAAATTTTCACCAAGAGTATACAACATGAATCGCCTGAGCGAGTGGATGAAATTTTATGACCCCCGTGTCGGCAAGTACCGCTTCAAACACAAGGGGTTGGGTTTGGTTCGCGACACTCTTATGGATTTTGGCAAACAACTCAAGAAGGCGACCGCGCCGGCACTGAAAAAGGTTGCCTCAAAGGAGGCCGAAAAGGCGGTCGCCAAGGTAACCGAAAAGGGCGGCAAAAAGATCCGCCAGCTGCTGCAGAGCCGCAAAAGGCAGGTTCCCGCTTTGAGGCAGGCCTCAACCACAGACTCAATGGTGAAACTCAGCCAAATTTTGGCTAACCAACTGTGAGAATTTTTTTGGTTTGTATACAGCAATGTTCAGGACGCCCGGCTTGCTTGACAAGGTCGACTACTTCCAATTCCACCTGAATAGCCTGCTCAAGTTGCCGGGAAACGGGCAGGAGCAACTCAAGGCGGGGGGGGGGGAGGGGGGTGGGGGTTGGTGTTCGATGTAAAAGACAGAGACGTCATTCTCGACTGGTACAACGCTTATTTCCGAGTGGAGTACGGGGTGCAGGCGAAGGCCGACGGCACTTTCGTGGCCGCCGACTTTGCTTCTGCGCCGTTCAACGGCTGCTTCTCTCTCATTCAATCTTTGAGGGTAAAACCCCGCCGGAAAAGTCCTTTATGAAGCCAACGGCGTTCCTAAAGTAATCTTCATCTAAGACCTGCTGGAATTCTCCGACGACTACGCCCGAAGTGTGGCAAAAGATGAGTTTTGGTATCTCGACAACGACAACAAGACTGTGACATCCGACGCCGGAACCAACACCAGGATCACCGTCTCAAAAGCTATTCCTTCTTCGAGCTATTCCTCCCTTTTGCTGCCTGCTTTTCGGAGGCGCCGCCGCCAACAACCACCGGATTGTTGTCAAACTGTTCGAGTTGTGGATCCCGAAGTTAATGTTTGCGCCTGAGGGTCAGAAGATGGTAAATGAAAACTTTCTGAAACCCACCCAATGGCGCTACATGAAGGAAACGCTGATACCCGCCACAGACCGGCGAGACGCTGGGGGGAAATGGACGATAACTCCAGCGTAAAAAACGCGAAACATGTGTTCATTCTCATACAAAACGTGGCAAGGGTGGAAGTTGCCACAGCCAACCCATACGCTTTCGACACTTTCGCTCTCGATGGGGGCGCGAAACTTGCAACTTTCCGCCTGCAGTATGGCTCAACCTTTTATCCCGAACTGGAGTTCGATGGGGAAGACCAAATCCGGATACGGCGCGGCCTGATCGACTACAGCTACAGTAGAAACGATGTGAACACTGGGACCCAGCTTAATGGGGCCAACTATTCGACACTTTACCCCATCGTCTATTTCGATCTCCGGCCTACAAAGGAGAGCATGACTGGTGATGAAAAGAAGCTGATTTTACACTAGTGCTTGAACCAAGCTGCCACAGCCGATTACCGCATGTACGCCGCAGTCCTGAAAGAGGAAGAGGTTGTCATAAAAGTGGTTGGGAACGAGTTGGTTGTTGCTTGAAGTAGGAATTTGCTCCCTCGGAGCAAGAGTTTTTCTTCTTTGATGTAAGATGCCAACTGTGTATCACCCGTTCAAAGTCGCTTTGTCGGTGGACCAAAGGCGCAGTCTCTTGAAGGCGGTGAAAGAAGGGGCGGCTGTGACTCTGCGTGTCAAGCCGGAACAGATTGGAAAGGGGGACGACCTTCCATTGACCACCACAAAAATAAACCACCTGAAGAAGGCGGCCGGCGCCGGCCGTGGCGCGAATATCACATTCAGCAAAACACAAATATCGAAAAGGAAAAAGCAGATCGGCGGCAACCTCTTTTCTGTGGTCCGGGCTCTTGCCCCCGCTGTCGGCAAGGGGCCGTCGCGGTCAAGAAGGTCTGCACCCCAAAGTCTTCCTGCGCCTCCTCCAACGGGACGTGGAATGCAAATGCGCCCTCCTCCTGTCTTTGGCAGGCTGGAAGACTGGGAGCGACCGATGCACGGACAGGGAAAAAAGATGAAGTTTAAGGATGTGCCGCTTTCCAATGTTGACATAATGAATTGGTGCGAATATCTTGGAATACCACTCAAGGACATCTTCTCGCGAAACGAGGCCAAGCCCCTGCACCATTCGCCCTGCATCATCAACCTTGACGATTTCGGAAGTTTGGGCACACATTGGGTTTGCTGCTGGAAAGGAAAAGACGTGGAGTATTTTGACTCCTTCGGCCTCCCACCGGATGAGTGGGAGCTGGAAATGTTAAAGTTGGGTCATGAAACCTTTCTTCGCAAATTTCAAACAAATACAGTGGATCGGAAGTGTGAGGTGTGGGTATTACTGCCTGCTTTTCCTCAACGCAAAAAAGGCTCAAGCTACAGAGACATTATCAAGATGTTCTCCCCCGATGTGCATCACAACGAACAGGTTGTGAAAAATTATTTTCTTAACATACCCTGACCAATAACTGTTTGGTATTGTGTTAAGGACAAGCGCAAAACCCGAACGTACCTGGGCCAGGAAAAGTTGTCATGATCAAAAACGGGCGAAAAATGGGGAAAGCTAAGTGCGCGGTTTGTGGGATAACAAAACCCCGCTTCCTCCCAAAAAGGGGCCCGGGAAACTGACGGGACCCTCTCATGCAGAGGGATCTAGTGTTTTGTCTGATCTTGCGGGCACTGCACTCGACTTCACTTTGCAACATGGGGTCCCCTTCCTCGCGAGAAAAGGGTTGGAGGCCGGCTGTTATTATGCTTCTGAGGCGCTGCGTAACCCGCGGCTACAGAAAAAGGCAATCAACTATGGACTGCGCAAGGCAACTCCAGTTTTGGAGAAGGTCGGCAGTGAACTGCTGGACCAGCTTTCCACAAAGGTACAACCTAACATCCGTTTCAAAACAGACAGGTCTGATTTGGATGGAAGAGGACTCCCCATTCCCTTTCCCTTTGTTGTTTACAAAAAAAAAATTGTGGGACGTTGTTTCCAACCCCAAGCTTTTCAAGGGGCCTGAAGGGTTTCAGCAAAAGAGGGGAGAGCAATGATAGCCGAATACAAACGCCAATACGCAGATTACAAAAAACAGGGAGGAACGCGCAGCTACGGCTCCTGGATAAAATGGAAGGGATATGGGGCCGGCATTGGAATTTTGTTTGATCCGCGCTTCATTTCACACTGCGCGTTGGTGCCCAAGTTTGCGACTGATACGAAGTTTTTGAAAGCTTTCGGAAAAGCCATTCCCCAACATCGCGGTTTCGCAGATGTTTTAAGAAAACCCTGCGCAACTACTATGGAACGGAGGAAGATGTTCATAAATTAATTGGGAAACAGCCGGCACCAAAAAAGGGCTGCACCCTCCCCGGCCATAACTACTCCGGCCCTTACAACCCCTTGGAACATCAGCTAAGCTTTGACCCCGAAACGGGTGAAATCTTGGAAATCTTTCAGAAACCAACTGGCTCCGCTGACGCGGTGGCCATGCAGGATGATATTGATTACACCAGTTGTGATTTTCGCGCAAAGAAGTGTGGCGAGGAGGAAAAAAAGTGTAAGAGGAGGAAAAAAAGTGTAAGCTTGCCGCTGACCGAAAAATGGTCAAAGCGCTCGACGCGATTCCGCGAAACCAAAGAAATTGGGGCCACGCGTTGGCTCGGAATGCGATTAATGTGAAAGAAAAGCTTGGTTTGGGAGTCTCAAACCCAGGTTGCTAATCCTTCTTCCGAAAGTTCACTTATGACTCGCCGGAACTCCTCCCTAACCGCTTCCTCAAGGGTTCTGGGCCATCCTTGAGGTTTACTTGCAGTGAGCACCACCCACCAATGCAGTGCGAGCAAGAATGCGGCAACCATGGGTATACATAATCCATCACCCACCTTTCTTCAATATCCTCGACTTGATACCACTGAGACAATTTGTGGTACCTGTTTTTCAAAAAACATGCCCAACAACACCCATTCCGTGTGCAGGTGTGGCATTTCCCACACTTTGTAATAAGGGTATAACAATTTTCAATGTGGCAAAAAGGTGCATCCTCAAAAAACAAAAAAAAGCTCTTGGTGAACTTCATCCCAACCCTCTCTTTTTTTTTGTCCTGAATTTGGGCCCAAATGGTTTTGTGAAGGATTATTTCCTTCAACTCTGGACGGGGTTGGGCGAAATTCATTTGACTTGGTGGTGCTATTGTTCAAAAGGCGCGACACAAAACAAAAAACATAAATATGGGTTGACACTTTCGCTGATTTGGGTTGTTTCTCCTGTTACCCAAAATTTGTAGAATGTTTTTTGGCGTTTATACCTCAAGTAAAAGTCCCCCAAATTATAATCCCGACACGAGGGGCAACAGTCCACAAAATCGAATGGAGGTCTTTTATGTTTGCAACGGCTGCACGAAGTGGAAATTCTAAACTTGTCAGCAAACTGTTCGCAAACCTCCCCCAGCCAAGGGTTGCTCTCTCCTTTAGTTTGAAGACAATAAGCTCTTGCAAAATTTTCCCTCTCAGCTCCGAAGGGAGGTGGTTAACCCTTGTCTGTAGATCCATCTGTGAAAGAGTACTATTTATTCAAAAGCTCAACCTTCGTCGAAAAAAAGATCGGAAAAATGAACCGAAAAAGAGGAACTAAAAGCTCTTCGTGCACCCACCGCCAACCCGTTCTCTCTCTTTCTTCAAGCTGATTTTGGGTATGGTAGCGAAGAATTTTCTCTCGCAACTCGGGTGGGAGAGTGCGAACCTGCTCTATCAGATCCATTTATGTTGAAGCGCAGATCTTTAATTGACTGTTTCCCAAAACTTTTCTTCATGCAACCAATGGTCCAAATACTCCCTTTCGTGGGATTTGCTGTGTATGACTTTGGTGTTCTTAATGAACAACCAGGGAGATTCATCGTTCTTCAATAAAAAACGCACAAACAACATTGGTCCAAACTCCTCGGGGAGATTTGTGTTGTCCAACTCTTTTAACCATCTATTGCTTCTCCGGATCAACCTGCGTCTTATGGTGTGGCGTTCAACGCTCATTTTTTCTTGTCGGCCATTTGTTTAATGGGCCGTATCATAAAACCCTTCGTCGGTCAGCCATTTTTTGATGAAAGCCTTTTCATCGGTTGGAAGAGAATGAAGAACTCTGTACGCTATAAGCGCGCATTCATCGATAAAATGGGTTTCCCTTGTTTTCTTTATGTGCTTCCATGGGGACATACCGTTGTGCAATAGATCCCGCACATGGCGCATAAGTGGTTTATCAATAGAATCTTCAAATTCCTTTCCCAACCACTTGTCTATCTCTGTAATCAAAGCCTGCCTCACATTATAGCGTAAAAGGTCCCCCGCCATTATATATGGGGGTGCTTTTCTTCAATACGCCGCACCTAAGTGGTTCAGACAACCGCCGTTTCATAATTGTTCAATTCGGCCCACTTTCCCAATCTTAATTGATTAATCCAAGTTTTCCTTTGGTAGTAGCTTTTTGGCACAATTACATAAAATTGGCGATCAAATAGTTTCGGACGGCCGAGAAAGGTTCTTTTTTCAAAATTGTTTCTCAGGCAAGACCAACACAACCCTCGGAAGAAAGGAGTGTTTTCCGAGTCTGTAATTTTGGTTCGTGCATTGCACACACCACAAAAAGGCTCCATTATAATAGTGG
>JAEMWC010000304.1:602500-652500 GCA_016490735.1 Pachyseris speciosa | reverse complement strand
CGTTAGTGACCACTTGATACCGACGGTCGCGTCCTCTGAGAAACTGTCGCATTCAATGCGCTTGTTCGCTTTTAATCGAAGACTGCATTTTATTGTACCAACATCATATCGTAAAAGTACGGGGTTAAGGTTTATTGCTTTCAGCTCTTGTTAGCTTGGAAATACCCAGCACAGAAGTATTGAAAGTAAAAGCAATCGAATGGTTATTAATATTTGTTTAGTTTCCTGTAAGCGACTAAACAAAAGACACTCAGTAACGAAACACAAAAACGTTCCGCCTTTGTTTATTTGCCACTTGCTGTGAGGAAGAATTCCCCACGCCAATATCATAATTCATGCTGCCATAATGTATGATCTCAGTATTATTTTTAATATTTATTAGTTAAATAGTTTTTATATTTTAATGTGTTCCCGGGTTTAAGCGGAACAATCTACATGTTACAGCTAAATGTGCAAGACCTTCGTATGATGGATGATTACCGTCATTATCGTCTCACGGATGTAAAGCATTATAAACCAATTCAAATGAAAAAGGTCAGGTTATTAAATGGGCCTCAACCTCGATTTTCTCGCACAAAATGGATAAAACCAGTACAAAATTCCAACAAACGGAAAACTCAGTGTAATGCAAAATGAAATTACATACAACAAAAGTTTAATTATGGTGGCAATCACCCTCCATACCATCGTTTGTAAAAGTAAATGTAAATGTACAAATCCTTCATATCGCATACTGCATTTGCTTACTTTTACAAAAATAATGTGTCGCTTTGAGTCGAGAAATAGGAGTTTATTAGCATACATCCTATTATGGTTTCTGGGTTGTTGCTGACTATACATTACTTTAGTCTTGCTAATATTTGATGCAGTGAGGAGCTTTGGTTTAACATGGGATGTGTTTTCCTGAAAAGCTGGCTACTACGTGAGGATTGTAGGGGTGGTAAGATAATACCAGCCCCAACACTAACTTGCATTTTTGTTACAAGACAAAGAAGGCTGTTTCCGTTGGTCTGCTCTCTCACCCTTCCTAACTCCTGAAGCGTTTGGGTGAGGGCCTTTTTGATACCGATATCAATAATCTCTGTTGGTTATTGTTTTTTCAGCAGCATCTGTAAAAGATCGTCAAAACGTTGTTTCCTTGTATCCTGGTCCTCGATAATCGTAAATATCGTACAAACTGGTGTGTCATTTTTAGTGTGTCTTGGATGGTATATTGAAGGTACTGAAGTGAATTCGTCGGTTTATAATAAATGCCGGTCGTTAGGTGAGTATTCTCCTTTCTTATCATCACATTAAGAAAAGGAAGCTCTTTGCAGCTAGTCTCAGCAGTAACTTGGTTACTGTTTTCTGGGCTGTTAAGAATATGGTGAAGTTCTTTGAATTTATTCTAACCTGTGGCTAGTTTATGAAGTGATCGCCCAGGAACCTTCTTCAGTTTAGACGTAACGGCCTATTTCTTCCTTGATTGTATTACCAACTTAGCGATACAATTTGTTCTCCAAATATCCAAGAACAAGAGTTGCATTACCAGGAAAAATTTTCGTATCCATTGCAGTACCATTCTTTTGAAGGAATATATTTCTATCATCAATGGTAAATGTTTTGTTTGCAATATCACTGAAACGATTGAAATTCTCTGTTGAAACGTATGTTGAGGCTCTCTGAATGTTTGTTGCTCCAGTATTCCATGGCCTTAATGCGGTGGTAAAACGTTTTTCCAAGTACGTTTTAGGAAAAAAAAGGTTGCGGACCAACAAACGTTATTGCTTCAGTAAATTTTCAAATAAGCATTCCTAAGCGGCATAGCATATATCTCGCCTGAGAATCTCATACAACGGTTGTTTGGAATGGAGAAATTAATGTTCTTCCTTCAGGAAAGCTATATATTCACGCTTTTTTTGTTCTTGAAAGGTTTATAGATTGATATGCACATCTTCATTTCTCTAGCGCTGGAGGCATGGTATAACTTTAGTATTGATAGCATCAGTTTCCATTTTTTGTGAAAGAAGCCACATACTCTACACAGATACTCCTGTAAAGCCTGCAATGGCAAGGCAACGTTATAGATTGGATGTTACAAGTGTGTTGAAGAACTTTGCGAACTCCTCTTCATTGGTCTTATTTCAACATTCTGTCGTCGCTTGCGCCACAGTTTCTTCAAAGCATCTTTGAACACCGGCATTCTAAACGTGTACACGAATGGGTTCACCATAGAATTCACCAGATGAAGTGCATTCACGACTGAAAACACAATTGTGGATACAGATGCTGGGGAAAATCCCTCTACAGTGTACACAACAAACGCTGGCACCCAAAAGATGAGCGACAGGGCGACGACCATGAACACTGTTCTTGAAAGTCGAACGTTACGTTCGCTGGATCGACCACTGTTGGATGCCATTTCAGCTGGTGTGTGACGCAGTCGAGTGCGTATCTTAAGATAACTTACACAAATGACAAACAGAGAAATAAGAAGCAAAACATGGATAGCGCCAAGAACAATTCCCCCATCCACAGTAGCTTCATAGATCGACGATACAGACAACCCAGCCATACATAAACCAATTACCCAGACCATAGTGATGCCAAATATATAAGCACGAATGTTGGTTAAACGATGGCGGATTGGCCGTATTACCGCATAAGCCCTTTCTAAAGAAACAAGGGCGAGGAAAAACACCGAAGTACTCGACGCGAGTATTTGAAGTGATGAAGAAGGACTAGTTATAATACCTAATTGATCTCCTCCTGTATTCGTTCTGGGTATTTTCTCTGTGACCAGGACGATGGGTTCTGTTATTCCCACCAGCAAATCAGCGGCTGCAAGGTTTAGAAGCAATAGACAATTTCTTTTTTGACAATGGATCTGTGTCCAGAAAATAAAAATTGCGAGCGAATTCCCAATGATGATAAAGACTGCCTCCAATGAATTTATAGTGATAAACGTAATGGCCGTCGCGTTTAGCATATTTTTGCCAGATGCCGTGTGGCTTTTAAATTTTCCTTCCTTGATGGGATCACTTCTTGTTTTGTTGGAAAATCCACCACGAGAGAATGTACTTCTTCCACTTAAAGATCCCAAAAAAACTGAAGCGCAATTTTAATGCACAAATTAAAAGAACTCTTCAATATGCAGAAAATAACTGTAATTAAGAAAAGATCTTTTGTTAATCCAAATGTCGCTGTCATGCATAAAATTAATTAAGTTCTCTTAATTCTTCATGATTAATGCGCTCGTCAATAACGTTCATTTGTTAATCGAAGAAATTCTCGTTGAATGAAGTCAGAAATTCATATCGTGGAACGCAATATTTCGACAAGAAAGAGGCAACGCGTGCAACAAGGTGAATTAAACGATGTTAATTATCAGTAAACAGTGATATTGGTTGCAATGTCGTGACGATGATCTTATTTCAATACATGCCTTCTTTCCGCTGCCTGGTAAACTTAGTCGGTAAGAACGCCGCTCTGCCGACTGGAAGGTCGTGTGTTCAAACCCCTGAATAGACTGCAAACCAGGGTTTTAAATAACTGGTAAGATATAGTAGCTGTGCGTTCAACTCCATCTGCCTAAATTCAGACGATCGCGTCATTGGGCAGTGACGTTACTGAGCCGTTGGCTTTCCCTTCTCCAAATCCGCACGTAATAGTCGAAAGGGTCGTAAACAAACCCACACACTGTTCGTTAGGTCACGTCCTTAATCGTTTTCGTCTAAATACATATATATCATTTTTAATTACAGTGATTTAAGTTGAAGTTACCGAAATAAGAAAGGAAAATAGAATAAAGAAACACGTACGCAGTAAAAATCGATGATAAAATAACTCGTATAGTTCAAAAATTTGTTTTTGTATTTGATTTGCTCTAATTTTCTCAGTTTTGCTACCGCAGTTTTTCGAATATATATACCCTGGTCTTTGAAAGTCTTCTCAGGGGCTCATGTCAGGGAGCGGCTTCTTGTTAGCTGGATTTTTTTCGTTCCCACATTGGTCAACTTTCCCCCCTCCTCCCATCCAAAAATAAATAAATAAATAAATAAATAAAAAATAATAATAATAATAATAAAATAATCATGTAATAACAAAATTCTCTGATCCAGCCATTGATATAGTATTAGAAGCTAAAAGCCCCAAACAGCGAGTTTTATCACTGCATGTGCATACTCAGGAGCCGGGGCAAAGGGGATAAGATCAATTTTTAAGGTACAATACACTGAATTTGGCTGGCTTAGGTCGCATTCATTGATTTTCTATTATGCATAAAAAAACATAGCTAAATGTTTTAAAGAAACAAATACTTCAGAGGAATAGAACTATATTGACTTTAAAATATCATCTAATCTACAATATTTTATTAATTTTAAAATTTGGTTTTTGGAAAATACTGCAACCGTTTTCACGCTTTGTCTTATTCGTACGTGTGTAGTTTAGAAAATTTAACTCCCTTATATCGACCTGTAGTACAGACCTTTTGTCATGCAATTATAGAATACATGCAAAGTAGAGCTAATTGATTTCCTTGACGCGCTCATCTTCAACTAAACTGGCGATGTAAATACTCATTTAATTTTTACTTCCATTTTAAGGGAACATTTCTGACACCCTATCAAACAATATCTTTTCTCTTGCTCACGAAGGTAAAGCGCAGGGTAAAATGAATTGCAGTAAATCGGTTAGAAGATGCGAAGGTGGAAAGCCTTGTATCGTGCCATAAATGTGTTTTTTGCTTTTGTTCAAAAGTTTCCGTTTTTTTTTTCTTTGTTTCAGGCTATTGTGATGAATCAAAGACAAAAAAAATAAGGAACCGTTGTAAACATTAGCCTTACTAGCGAATTTCACCTTTTCCTCGACATCTGCACTACTTTCTTTATCGAAGCCGACCACCTTGCGAGAAATAAACAGAATTATCATTTTAACAGCTTCTTTAACTCCGAAGAAGATAAGAATCACCGTACGAAAGTTCGTTAAACAATTGCTTGTGTGGGCAGTAAAAATAAAAAAGAAACGCCATTTCACAGACGCCGTGGAAGGTAGACCCTCCTATCAAATTACGTTCTGGTGATCAAGAAAGACGGTTGAGTTTTTCAAAATCTTTAATTATTCCGTGATTTACATGTTGACGATTGTTTCGCGGAGGTGCTTGAGGCTAACAAGAAGTTTCGTCTGGTGGTTTTTCTCAATAATCTTTGTGCTTTGACCAACCAAATCTCCCACGGAAACCTTATGAAATGTGAACAAAGTTAAGTCAGCTTACACAGTAAATACTGACACAGGGGGAAAATAAGATCAAGGGTATTGTACGTGCTGTAACTACGTGAAATTGGAATATGATTAGAAGAGAGTCCGGAAATGATAATGAACACTCACTGACCACCATTTCTCAATTGCGATCCTTAAAAGTGTTTTTCTTGCCGGGGAATGTCCTTGAGTTTTCAGTTTCAGTTTTATTCGCACTGGAAGACTTGTCCCGATACAACAGTAACGACGAACAGACCTTTTCAGCTTGTACATTTTGTTTTCCCAGTGTAGGTCATGTGATGTTCCCAAGGGGATTTGCCTTTTGTCTTTTCGTAAATTATGCTTACATATGCACGTGAATAAGACGAAATTTCAAAGAAACCGTTTTCTAGGGTAACACCAAATGACCTTCATTGGGAAAATACAATACAAATGAATGCAAAATGAAAATCACTAAGAATAATAGCCTTTTTTAAAAAGTTACTTCTTAACCTTAAATTTAAAATAGCTTAAATTGTCACATAAACGAATGCTATCAGGCAAACTCTTCCAGAGTTCGTGGGCAGAAACAGCGTAGGCTCAAGACCCCAATGACTTTAGATTAATTAAAGTTAACAGATTTAGGCGTAATGTGGAAGATGACCGGAACGCTCCGGGCGGCGAGTACATGCATGCATGAGGGAGTAGCTTCCGGGATGGTACAATATTTTATCCTCCAAGAGCCAAGTACTACAGAGCTGCTGCCATAGCAAGCTTCTCCTTCCTTTTGATTTTGTTGCGTAAAAACACCAAAACAGCGTTTAAGAGCAACATTGACAGATCAAACCGACTATTGTCAAGCGCTTGCGCCTGAAATATATTATTTTTCTTTTTCTGTGGGCACAGTAGATAAAACAAAAAAAAAAACATTTTTTTTGTCTCATGTCTTAATCTTTCCTTGTTCCATCTTCATACCTCTGAGGATAATTAAAGTGACACCACTGAATCAAGTGTAAAGGCCCGTGGAAACCCTCCCAAAATAGTTGGTTAACAACATCCAACATTTTTGAGTCCAATGTGATGAGTGCGCTCAAATACCGTAGTTAAGTGTTGTTGCGAGTTGTTGGCAGCTGCTGTATGTTGTTGTTTCAACTCTCAACAATACCTAACACGGTGTTTAACCGCAGCCAAAATTTTGGGCACAAGAATGTTGGATGTTGTTTGTCAATAATGTTAGGGGCGTTAGGGCCTTAACACGAAACAAAAAAAGAAAGGCAAGGTACAGTATTAAGTTGCATTATGGAGAACTCGCCACTTTCTCGTTTCCATGAACTTAGAGGTGCTTACATCAAAAGTAGATAATTTTTATGCTAGATAGCTCTCCGTTTCACAGGGTATTTGTTTTCTAATACGAAGTTCAATACTGTATTAATAGCGGAGCTCCGACGGCCCGAAGGGCCGTCAAGCGGAGCACCATACCTATAGAAACCCGTCAACTGCTTTTCTCATGGTAAAAATGGCTAGCGGTATTGCTCGTGGGCGCGTACGCACGACGACGACGACGACGACGACGACGACGACGACGACGACGACGGAGTCGCCCAATAATTAATAATATCCTAATAATAATCATAATAATCCAACATGGCGGCCATACTCCACCTGGCCCAGCTGACCAGCTACTTTACAGCGTACATCTTTGATACTGGACATCCATCTTATAGCCAATTGACACCTGTCAAAACAAGGTATCCGCTGACCAGTGTAACGTGACCATATCGCGGGCTCAAGTTAAGACCTCATCGAGGTCAGCTGTTTTTTTGAAGTTGACCGCTGACCAGGTACTTGCTTTCGATTGGATCGCAGGCTCAAGCCAAGTGTGGGACACCCTTAACCGCGGTCAAACGTAAAAAAGTAAGAAATTAAAGTCCTTTAAAGATAAGGTTTTTACGTTGAGAGCTCAAAGCTGATAAATTTTCCTTTATTATGTGAGTTTACTAAATCATTTCATGGCTTACTAAAAAAGTTTCAAGTCTTTTTAAAGCGAAGAATGTGGAGACTGGTCGGCGCTCTGTGTTTTTGTTTTCTGTTTCAATGCGTGACTTCTGGATATTTTACCTAAAACTTTTTTTAGTAATCCATAAAATGATTGGGTAAACTCACCGACTGACGAAAAACTTATCAGGTTTGAGCTCTCAATGTAAAAACCTTATCTTTAAAGAACTTTTCTTACTTTTTTACGTTTGACCGCGGTTAAGGGACACCCAAACCAAATCGAGGCCGTTAAAATTTTTCGCGCGCTTTCTGCGGCTGGTAATTTCACATTCAGTTGGTTTCTTTATTTTGAGCAAAACAACTTCATCCTCTTCGATCGAAGTTTGTCTTTCGCGTAAAAAGCATAAAGATCAAGAACTTGTCAAAAGATACTCCGGAAGGTGAATTTTCAAGTGATGAAAGGAAGGACGGACGATTTTTCTCAGGAAAAGCTTCAAAGATTGTGCGGTTGAAAACAGTATAATTCAACGCTTCAAGGGCTTTCACTTCACCGCAGCATCTTGCATCTCACCAAGAAAAGTCACTTAACAGTTCACCGGTATTAATGGGAGGAATGAGTAGCTCAAACTCTGTGGAAGAAGCTCTTTCTTTGGACAAACCGTTTGCTATTTTTGCGGATGCTTGTTTTTACTTTACTGAAGCTTACGCATTTTCAAGTGGTAGAAACCTCTACAACACAGGACAGTGAGGTAAATTAAATAAATAGAAGCTTAACATTTGGTTTAATCGTTGTTACTTTTGTTCAGGAATGAAACTTGTATTTTTCTCTCGAATGGATATAAATAACAATCATCTGTACTCGTTTTGGACGCAAAGAAGTAGTTGAATTGTTTGTTTGTTTTGTTACGTTGTTTTCTTTGCAAGCGAACGAGTGTTTTTACTCGGCTTGGCTGACTGTTTTTCGACCTTGGTTCCTCACAGTAGCGTTAAGAAACTTTTGCCCTTATCTTATCAACACGTAATCGCAATGAGTCCTCGTAAAATTAAGCATTAAAGGGGGAGACTCGAGCTCGAGTAAAAATAAAAAATCCGATCAAATGCATGTGCATGTGCACTTCTCAAAATCTGACATTAAGTTGTCAAAATGCTGCCAAAACAGTCAAAACCCAGCGCGCTTCACTTCGTCAAGTCTTTAAGAGATCTTCATCGAAAGCAGCCTGTAAACAACAATTAAGTTTCGCCGTCTTTAAACATGTCGTTTGTTTGAACCGGTAAGAATCAGCGTTTGGATGTTAAAAACAGCGAAATGGGTTGACTGGCTGGCTGGTTTTGATAAATTTTAAAGTGGACGGGTCTGCGAGAGAAATGCTCGTTTGGTTTGGCAAGCGCTTTCTTCGTTATCTGGATGATGTTTTGCCACTGAGAATCATTAATTGAAGAAGGTTCTTCGGAAGACATGGGAAGTAACAGTAAAACCATCAAAGCACTTAAGTGTTTTGTGTAAGCCAAGGAAAGATTTTGTGGGAAATGGCTCTATTATTCAGCTCTGTCGCATTCCGAGTGACTGTTGACTGCTCTAAACGATCAGGTACCGACCTCGTTTTTGTCTTTTCTACGGACATTTATGTCAAATCTGCTAAGGAAATTTCCTAGCTTAATACAAGATAGTTTTGTTACCTGTCCAATTTCTGCACCTTCTCCAAGAATCTTCGAAGAAATATTATTCATATTGTGCTTTGTTTTCTTGTAATAAGTCTTATGTTTGTTGTTATATTGTTTCTGAACCGCGGTCAATTCCTGTTGACTGCTGTAAACGAAGAGTTTGTACCCTTTATTTTTTTTTCTAGGGGCATTTATGTCAAAATAAATACCGATTTTCCTAGCTTTATCATTACAAGCTATTTTAATTACTAGCTAATCTTGTTTAATTTCTCCACCTTCTCCTTCTTCGAGCAAACACTCGTCGGCATCGTACTTTGTTCGCTTGCAGTGTTTTTGTTTTGTTTTGTTTTGTTTTTATCCGCTTTGAATCCCTTTACGCTTTCATCTCAAAGTAGTTAGACTCAAGAATGTCCGTCTCTTTTTGTTCTTTTTTGCAAACGTTTACTATCGAAAACTCTTCGTTTTCCCTGCTGCTGCTCAATTGTTTTGGACACAAATTAAACTGGCCCAAATAAACTCTTGCGAAGTTGCTCGGTGAGAGTGTGCAGCTCCGATTCTAGGTTTGGCATGGCTAAATATATATATGGCCTTCAGCTTTTCTTTTTTTAATCGCTACATAACAGACTGGAATGGTGTTCCATCGAACATCATGCATGCACCTTCTTTAAGCAGTTTTAAGTCATATCTATTACATTATTAGTGTCAATTTTAAATCAGATGTAGCTTGTGAGTGACAAGTATGTAATTTAATTAGGTTTGCTATGGATTACTTCATGATTTTTAGTCTCAATCTCAAATCAGGGGTGACTTGTAAGAGACAAGTATTTGATTTAATTTGGTTAGGTTAGCTTTGGGCCACGTTTAAATTTCACCTCTTAGTTTTCAGAATGTGTAATATTAGATAATATTCTTTGTATGGGAATTTAGTTGCTCCCAATTATTCTCCAGTCATGCACTTTTTTGTTTTGTATCAACTTAGTTGTATTCACATGACAAAGTATTATTAAACTTAAAACTTAAAATTAAACTTAAAGTAAGCTCTTTCTCATCAATGTACACATCCTTTGGACTTCCTCCTCCTGCATACAGTCTTTCAATTAATTTTATTAGTAGCTGGTCACACCAATCTTGTGGGATGTTTGGATGACATTTGGAATTAATGTTTAATGGAATCTCTGATGTTTGATGAAGTATGTTAAGATCAAGTTAAGATGGCTAACGGATTTCCAGCACTTTTGCTTTGATGAATCACCTTGATAGTGGTATCAACCAAATGCCCAATATATTATTATCAAGTTGTTTGGGCTTGCACTTAACTGGCCAGAAGAGCAGCTGGATTTCTTTTTGAAAACACTGTAGGTGCATTGAGTGATGAGCTTAATGTTAGCAAGCATTTTTTTTTGTGATAGTAAGGTCAAGAAGTAATTGATCAAAATAAATATCTTGGTCTTAATTCATGGCATCTAAATATTTTTATTGATTTCCATGTATCTTTCTTTCATAATTTTTGTGAGACATACATATATCCAGAGGATACACAATTTCCGATTTCTGACTGTCTCATGGGAGGCTGTGGATAATTGAAATTGCATTCATTATAAAGTGGTGATCTGAATCACTATATATCTGATGTGATACTGATTCCAAGGAGCAATCACCAGGCTTCTCCACCAATTTCTAGTGGCTCTAAACCATACCTAAGTAGCTAAGTATGTAACTAAGTTGCCTACAGTTGAACGGGGAAACAGACCTGTCCTTAGGTATTGCTCTAAGATGTTAAGAAATGTTTTGTTTTAAAAATTTATAGATGAAAACTAGCTTTGCAGGTTCTTTTTTACACAAGGTATTAAAGATTATTTTAAAAAAAACCTACCTCAATATTTTTATTTTGCTTTTTTAACATCTCCAAACTCAGTTTGGAAAGGAATTTTTATTACCTTACTCAATAGAACGCTTGTTTTTAGGAGGGGTGGGGGTCCAAATTCGTAAAAGGGGATTCATATCTGCTAGCAGTTCTGGACTAGGGGGTCCAAATCTGATCCACAAGCAGATCTGGACTGGAGGGTGCAAATCAACGTGGGGTCCAAATCCACTGTGCCACTGGCTCAGATCACCTTTACATACTATTTTCTACAGCATTGGGTCTGTAGCTTGAGTGAGGTCAGATGGGTGATATGACAAGCAGACTATATGTAAATGCCAGTAGAAAAAGAATGCTTTTGGAGCTCCGCTTTTAGGCTTGGCTAAATATATATATTAATCCTGTACTGTGAAGGAATAGAAAACTGCTGATGTGTGATTTCTAGTATCTGTAACGTCAAATAACGACGTTAATGATATTTCAGTCACGTTGAGATATTGTGTTAATATTTTTGGAAAATTTAATTTCTCATCTGTGTAAACAGAACAATGAGCGAGAGGAATCACTCAGACGAATATCTCCTTATACTATCACAACTGCAAACCGAAAAAAACAGTTTTTCCTAAGCAATCGTGGGAAGTCATTCGAGATCCATTCGAACCTTACTTACCTACTGCATTTTAAATAAATCAGCAAATCCAAGAAAGATATTTGTTTTTAACTTTCCATGTTTTTTTTTCAATTACCCTTTTGGTCCTTTTCAAGTTCAAATTTTACCCATGAAATGTTTTTACATGAACACCGTGTGTGCATGCTAAAATATCAAAATAAGACAACTTCAAATAGCACTTGACGTGTATTGGGGGATTTACATCGGCAAATCTAAGTTATTAAAAGTCTGATTGGGGAGATGGTAAGGATAGGCTGAAATCAGATAACTGATCAATGGCCGTCTCTGTAATTATCTTGCCATTTTTTTTCAGGCGAAGGCTATCCAGAGTAGTGGCGCATGTCTTAATAAGGTAATAGGGCAGCAATTTCTACGGTCATGACTCAGCGAGCGTATTATTCATAATCAGTTCAAAACATAACAATTTGAATATGTATAAGACGCATTTGCGCCACATACATTAACGAAGGATATAATCTTCAACACCCTTGTTTGGGATCAGTCGCTTGGGCGTTGCTTAATTATTAAACGTGGGCTAGAGAAGTCTTCAGAAATCAAAGATGAAGGGAGAGATTTTCTGTTGACTTTCGCTGCAAAACGCGAAGAACGCCTACATGTATTGAAGTAAGGGAAATTAATTAACAAAGCCATAAAATCCGAAAAAGGTATGCAAAACTTAACATCCCTTATATTTCTCGTTATCACTTTAATAGAGGCAGCCTTAATAATGATCGGAAATTCGCTCGCATTTTTTTTCTTCTGGACACAAATTCACCATCAGAAACGGACTGTCAGCAGTCGCTGATTTGTTGGTGGGAATAGCAGAACCCGTAGTTCTGACTACTGAAAACATTCCCAGACAGAAAGAGGTTTCAGGACAAGAAGGAGGCATAACAAATCCTTCGTCAGCTCCTCAAGTACTTGCGTCGAGTGCAAGTTTCTTCTCCCTCTAGTTTCTGTAGAGAGAGTTTACGCGGTGTTACGGCCAATCCGTCGTAGGTTAACAAGGAATCGAGTTTACGTTTCTGGCAGCGTCGCCGTCGGGATATTTGGTTTGTGCATGGCTGGACTGTCTGTATCGTTGATCTATTCCGCAAAGGTAGATACATACATACATACATACATACATACATAAAAGTGTTAAAAACAAAAGGTAGTAAAGTGCCAAAACTACTCTTTGGCACTTCACTACCTTTTGTTTTTAACACTTTCATCCGTATTAGTGCCACGCAGTATTTTTGAACTTTTGTTCATCATTTATATACATACATAAAATTTACTTACCCTCGGATTTTGGAGTACCTTACACAGCTAACATCTCCGAGCATTTACCAACCCAACCATCAGATAAGAGATAGACCACCACACCGGGAAGTACACCCCTAATCCTTTCGAACCATGTGTGGGTTCTTTAACGTCCCACACAATCCATTATGAAGGGTTGTGAGACGGGGCCTACGGTTTATCATCCTTTTCCGAGAAGACTAGAAAGTCTAAACATTTGCAGATGTCATTACAAGGGTAGCACTTTCTTCTCAATTATTTAAAGACCCTGAGTATTGGTCCGGCCGGGATTTGAACCCTCGACCTCCAACACGGTAACCCGGTGCTCTACCAACTGAGCTAACCGGTCGCCGGGAGATGGGGCGGTAGATGGGAGAATCATTATTGGCACTCTTCATGTTTTCCTTCTTATCTCTTTAGTGGTTATTTCTGTGTAAGTTACCTCAAAATAGCTCAAAATAGCGGTTAGCTTGTGTTGGTCTTCCTAGTCCTGCCCCTATCAGTTACCCTTGGATCAACTCTCCTACCCCAGCTACACCTTGTTTGTGCTACTGTTGGCAAACTCGCTGTGGCCTTTTATGGCACTTAACCTTGAAATGACCGACCGCTCCACATTGATCACAATTACGACCTCTAGCAGGGCATTTCCAATCTCTAGCAAAATGGTCCTCCCGACCACAGTTAAAACACTTACTCTTCTCACCGTTCACACCAAACTTTATATCAGTGACACTGTTCACTTGCTCTGAACAAGCGTTCCCTCCATTGCTTCCATTTGAAAATCAGCTGCTTCCTGTGCCCTGGCGATTACTAAAAGGTCATTAAACGTAACACTACCTTGTTTTTCAAGGAATTCCCTACGCAACTTTGCTGAATAGCATTTATCAACTAGCTGATCTCTGATGTACTCATCCACCCGCTCCCCGAAGTCACACGAGGCTGTACGTTGTCTGAACCGACAGACAGATCAACAGTCTGGAATTCGGATCTCCCTTAACTTAAAAAGGCTGTGTAATCCCCCGACGTCTACAGCCACAAGCGACGAAACTTCGCTGCTACTGGTGGCACTCGCTGAATTTCCCGCTTCACTCGAACCTCCGGGCATCACAAATACAAAGCCCACTTGAAACTACAACGAAGGTGTCCTCTACCATCCCATCCTCGTCGCCAGATGTGAAATCTCGTCGTTTAATCAAATGGCTAGCTGCCTCGATGTTACGGTACTCCCTATAATGGCCTATACTGGGAGGCCCGCCCGAAAGGTGTACCTTTTTCACGCTTCAGGTATATGAAAGGGTAGGGCTTTTACGAGTCGAAGTATATGAAAGGGTAGGGAAATCTGTCATTTCGGTATTCAAAGGGCCTTTCATTAAAATATTTCTAACACACATACTGTTTTAGTTTATTGAACGCTACATGAAAATGACAAGAAGACGTACTGTTTCAGGTACATGTATACGAAAGGGGTACCATTTGATAATGGAAGGTATACGAAAGGGGTACCTTTTCTGTCAAAAATGGTATACAAAAGGGTAAGGGGTCGGACCTCTGGGCGGAGCCTCCCCGTATTAAATGTTTTTTAGTACCCTCCCCCGTTCCCTATGCATCGTGGGAAACCCTGAAATGGTTTCCGGTAAACTTCCGGTCTAATACAGTGTACACTACACTAAGAGAGGCTTACATGAAAAGTGGGTATCTGCCGTATGGCATTTTCATGCGGGATTGGTCACCATTTTACAGGGTATTTTTTCTGATAGAAAGTTTAATACTTGATTAATAATACTCTCCTCTGCGAAAAAAGAAAACACTACTGGTGTTCAAAATATGATTAAGATGAAATAAAAACAGTCACGTTCAGAAATTATGTTAATAGTTTTGGGTAATTTATATCCTCAACTGTGTAAACAGAACACTGAGTGAGAGGAATCAGTCAGACGAATACCGTCCTATTGTTTCCAGTGATACTATTAAAAGTTTAAAAGGGAAAAACATTTTCCCGTGGATTATAACTTCGAACTGTGAGCAAAATCGAGCCTTAGACCTACCTACTGTAATGCATTTTGCAATTAAAATATCAAATCAGAGGGAGATAAATTAGATGGTATGACTCTCCATGTTTTCCATTTTTTACTTAATTACTTTTCTGTCACTGTCAGCTTCAAAGTTTACCAATAACATGTTATTATAAACACTGTATAAGCTAAGATATCAGCGAACTTGCTCGTGCAGTTTGGCGAATTGTACAACATCAAATAACACGAGAAGTCTATGAAGGGATTTATATAATATAAATCAGCAAAAATAATATAAAATTAGTGTAAGCAATCAGTGATAACTCTCTGTAGAATTTACCGGGACATCGTCTTGTTATTGACTGAATTTAACGTCATTCTCGGTTTTAGCCAGACGTCTATGGTTGCCGGAATGTTGCAATATTCAATAAGAACAATTTTGTATTCAATGTTTCGATATTTTGTTCAATAAACCAAAATTATATTCAATGTTTTGATATTTTGTTCAATAAACCGAAATTATATTCAATGTTTTGATATTTTGTTCAATAAACCAAAATTATATTCAATGTTTCGATATTTTGTTCAATAAACCGAAATTATATTCAGTGTTTCGATATTTTGTTCAATAAACAAAAATTATATTCAATGTTTCGATATTTTGTTTAATAAACCAAAATTATATTCAATGCTTTGTATTTCTATTCAATGCGCGCTTGTTCAATTCAATAACTGATTTTTTGTTCAATGCGTAATTTTATGTTCAATAATTTCCGCAGTCCATCCTGGTCAGCGGATGATGGACGACCTTGTAGTTACCCTATGTATGAGAACACCTAAACATGGCGGCCGATGCTATGTGCCTGGTCAGTACTACGTGCGTGATAGTGCTTTCGTCTTTTGGATATAACCTGCTAGAGGAGATTGAAATCCAAGATGATAACCCTTATTTAGGCTTCCACGAAGCCACACTTCTCTTAAGTAGACTCGAAATGGCATTATCTGTCCTGCGTTCACTGCTCGATATGGATTTGTTCTTCGATAAACACCAATCAAGTTCTAGGTCAGATGCGTACTTTGCTTGCGGAAATGTATCAATACTGGAACGAGACCGTAAGAGACTGTAAGCTCGCCAGACTTTGGATCAAGCGGGGAGAAACTACTGCGGATGTTGTGGTTTCTACACCTGGACAGATATTGCTAAAATGCTACGAATTTCGCGTTGTACACTGTATAGAAGGATAAATGAATAACCAGGAGAATTTAGGTGGGCTTCCGGACATTTCCTCGTTTCAGTATTCATACATTCGCGCAAGCAAAGTACACAGCTGACCTAGAACTTTGTTAGTGTTGCCATCGAAGAACAAATCCATATCGAGCAGTGAACGCAGGACAGATAATGCCATTTCGAGTCTACTTAAGAGAAGTGTGGCTTCGTGGAAGCCTAAGTCAGGGTTATCATCTTGGATTTCAATCTCCTCTAGCAGGTTATCCAAAAGACGAAAGCACTATCACGCACGTAGCACCGACCCGGCACACAGCATCGCCCACCATGTTTAGGTGTTCTTCGTACATAGGGTAACTACAGGGTCGTCCATCATCCGCTGACCAGGATGGACTGCGGAAATTATTGAACATAAAATTACGCATTGAACAAAAAATCAGTTATTGAATTGAACAAGCGCGCATTGAATAGAAATACAAAGCATTGAATATAATTTTGGTTTATTAAACAAAATACCGAAACATTGAATATAATTTTGGTTTATTGAACAAAATATCGAAACATTGAATATAATTTTGGTTTATTGAACAAAATATCGAAACATTGAATATAATTTTGGTTTATTGAACAAAATATCAAAACATTGGATATAATTTCGGTTTATTGAACAAAATATCAAAACATTGAATATAATTTTGGTTTATTGAACAAAATATCGAAACATTGAATATAAAATTGTTCTTATTGAATATTGCAACATTCCGGCAACCATAGACGTCCTTAAGATTCGGCGCATGTCTCACTCATTTTATTGATTATCTGACAGCAATTTCTACGGTTTTGTGTAATCGTGACTAAGCGAGCATTTTATTTTAAATATGAAAATATACTAATTTGAATATGATAAGAAGCACTTGCGGCACGTACGTACATTAGCGAAATATAAAGTCTTCGTCCCATTTTCATTTCAATCACAGCTAAATGAATTACTAACTTATCAGTTAACAGAAACTTGAGACGTCTTTAGAAATCTGAGTGAAGAGACATATCTTCTGTCGACTTTCGCTACAACACGCGAAGAGCAACCTCGAAGATAGGAAAATTAAGAAAATAAAATTCGGCAAAGACATGCAAGACTCGACGGTCATTATATTCTTCGTTATCACTTCAGTGGAAGCAGTCTTCATCTTGATCGGAAATTCGCTCGCAATTTTTGTCTTTTGGACACAAATTCACCATCGGAAAAGGACTTGTTTTGTCCTAATCAACCTCGCAGTCGCTGATTTGCTGGTGGGAATAGCAGAACCCATAGTTCTGGCTACTGAAAAGATTTCCAGACTGATAGAGGTTTCAGGAGAACAAAGAGGCATAATAACTCCATCGGCAGCGTTCCAATTACTTGCGTCGAGTACGTCGGTGTTTTTTTTCGCTCTAGTTTCTGTGGAGAGAGTTCACGCGGTGTTACGGCCAATCCGCCATCGGTTAACAGGGACTCGAATATACGTTTTTAGCAGCGTCGTCGTCTGGGTATTTGGTTTGTGCATGGCTGGACTGTCTGTATCGTCGATCTATTCCGCAAAGGTGGATGGAGGAATCATTATTGGCACTCTTCATGTTTTCCTTCTTATTTCTTTATTGGTTATTTGTGTAAGTTACCTCAAAATACGCACTCGATTGCGCCACGCGCCAGCTGAGATGGCACCCAACAGCGGTGGATCCACCGAGCGCAACTTGCGATTTTCAAGAACAGTGTTCATGGTCATCGCCGTGTCGCTTGTGTTTTGGGTGCCAGCGTTTGTTGTGTACTCAGTCAGAGGATTTTGTCCACAATGTTTTTCCCTGTCTGCGTTTTGGGTCGTGAACCCTCTGCATTTGGCAAATTCTATGGTAAACCCATTCGTTTACACGTTTAGGACGCCTATATTTAAAGATGCTTTGAAGAAACTGTGGCGAAAGCAAAGGCAGCATGTTCAAAAAAGACCTGCTAAAAGAAACACATAGGTTTTGAGCTCGCAAAGTTCTTTCACAACACATTTGTAGCATCCAATCCACAATGTAGTCTTAGCAGAGTAGTAGTTTAGCGTAGGGTATTGTCATGGCCATGCACAGGAAATGATAGTTTTTTTTTTATATTTCGCGGTTCTAAGAGAGCCACACTGTTTTTAGTAGAGAATTCACAATGATCAAACTAGTTAAAAGATAAAACATGAATAAAATTCTGTTTGAAAGGAAAGTGAAAAAAATTAGTTTTAACAGCATTCTTGAAAGTGCCAATGTCTTAATGTTGCGAATTGTCGAAGGTAATGCATTCCAAAGATAAGGTGCAGCTGACTGGAATGCACGGTCGCCAAGTATGGTGGGTGATTACCGTCATAATTAAACTTTTGATTTTGTTATGCGTTATTTAATTTTGCATTACCCTGAGTTTTCTATTTGTTGGAATTTTATGCTGGTTTTGTCAATTTTCTGCAAGAAATTGAGATTTGCCTCTATTTTAATTTCGGATAAGCTAAATTTTCTTTTCATTTGAATTTCCGGTTTTTGTCAAGTTTCGGGTGGCTTCCCGAATTTTCGATTGGTTTGAAATGCTTTGAATTGTATCTGCGACGCGATTGGTTTCGATGTATTTGCCGTCAGTTTGAATTTTCGGATACTATGAATTTTCAAACACATTGCATTTGCGGATACTATGAATTTTCGGATACATTGAATTTTCTGCTACTTGTCCTCGAGT
Source organism: Pachyseris speciosa (assembly GCA_016490735.1). Lineage (NCBI taxonomy): Eukaryota > Metazoa > Cnidaria > Anthozoa > Scleractinia > Pachyseridae > Pachyseris > Pachyseris speciosa. Next base: position 633,840 of record JAEMWC010000304.1, on the reverse strand, counting down.
TAGCCTGTTGACTAGTAGTCGCCATATTCCCGCCTCGTTGATTCAAGATGGTGGATCGGGAGATGGCACCTTCGGAACAAGAGCTACAATTGTTCAGTTTGCTAGAGCTCTTTCTTAATATTATTCGGGAAACTGAAGGAGGACGTCTTGACTCCTTACACTTTAGGTTGGATTGGCTGCAAGGTTTAATCGATCGCCTTCTTGTAGTATATGGAATCAATGAACACATTTTAAACCTAATTAGGGGTGCACGGGACTGTCTTGTTAAAAGTCAGGATATTTTTGGTGCTTCTTCACCGGCTAATTTTATGAATTTGTATAGAGTATTTTCCATGTCGTAATGATCAGATGTGCTTTGCATGGGTAAATGAGGGGAGCAGGGATGGTGTTAGTAGTTGGTGACAGCACTCGCCTCCCACCAATGTGGCTCGGGTTCCATTCCCGAACTTGGCGTCATACGTGGGTTGAGTTTGTTGTTGGTCCTCTACTCTGTTCCGGGTACTCCAATTTTCCCCTCTCCACAAAAGCCAACATTTCCAAATCCCAATTCGATCCGGAATTTCGAGGGCCACGTGTTTGTCAGTCATAGACTGTTGAAATGTCACCCTCGTTAAAACAAAGTTGATTTATTTATTTATATGATCTATGATATATGAAAGACCAGACCAGAACACCAGCGACGATTACTTCCTCTTCTCTACAGTTCCACTGTGCTGTGCTGCCGATTCAAAAGAACATTGGACATTGGATTCACAAATTCTCATGGTTGCTATCTATATGCCAGAACGCAAGTGGTCCATATACTTGGTATCGCCTTCTGTGTATTGTTTGAAGCTCGGCGTTGCTAAAATTAGGGCGTGGGTGAGTGTGAGGGTGAAAATACTAATAAAATAAAAAAATAAGGAGGAAATTGAATATTTTACTCTCACAAGCCCCCCACCACCCCCCCCCAAAAAAAAACAAGAAATGAATGAAAGTCAATAAAACTAGAACACTTTTTCATCCGTAATGATTCTGAAGGTTTGTATGGATTATTCCTTTTCTCTAGAGTTTATTGATTTCGCTTGTAATGCATTGTTAGTCACAACTTGCTTCCGTGGTGATAGTTATCTCCGCAGTAAAGCCTGATTTCCATATGATCTTAATGGTCTGCGATCGGTCTGCGACACGTTAATATCATATGGAAACATGTGTCCCCGGGATCTACGGCGCTCTGCGGCGGTCTGCGCCACACGGTCGGGGTGATCGGGAAAGCGGTAGAACTAATACAATTCCTGCAAGGAAAATGCAACTGAGCCAATCAGGGGTCAAAGTTCCCACGATGTTGATTTCACGCACGAAGAAACATGCATTGAACGGGGCGGGGGTCGGGCGTCGGGCTGACAATTCCCAAAAAAGAATTCTGCAAGGAAAACTTGACTAAAAAAAATCCTGCAAGCCAAGCAAGCGGAATACTGCCTGATACTTAGCCAACGAGGCCGTAGGCCGAGTTGGTTAAAATCAGGCGATAAAAATATTCCGCAAGATTTAGCAGGATAATTGTTTTATTATTCAACATATTAAATACAAAGCACAATTATCTGCGTTTATTGCAAAAACGAAGCTAAAAAAGCCGCCATTTTACTCCGAATGATGATTTTAGCCAAGTTGGTGCTACAAACCTTGTTCGTAAGCTACTATCCCATAACCAACGCGCACTCGCAAAATAAGTATTAAGCCTACTCATATTCCTTGACAATTCTGCGAACCGTCGCTTTAATGTGATGGGCCCAAATACTCAATTAGCAATGCCACTTTATCTGATTCGTTGATGGTCAGAATCCAATTTAATACCCGCGTCCGAGTTCCGAACTTTGTCTGTGAAATGGATTTTTCTTTGTTATTTTTAGTAATACATTTAGCTCGCCTTATTTAAGTAATTACTCAGTGAACATTTCATTCGAGGGATCTTCTACGAAGATGGTGTAACTTTTCAAAAAATGATTTCGGTGTTTTCTCACAAGGTGGTCGACTTCTATAAAGTACGCAGTGAATTTTACTATTAAGGCTTATCGTGTTTAACGCAGTTCAATATATATTCTTAATATTATTCTTCTTAGGTTCATAACAATAACTTGAAACAAGGGAATGAAACGAAAAAAATTCAACCCAACTCAAAGTTAAAGCGCTCCACATAGTTTTCTATCTTTACATTTTTTACCTGATTCTACTGCCATCAATGAAGTCTACGAGCAGTCCCTCTTTCGCCGCTTAGTTCGTAGAGCGTGAGGCTAAAACAAAAGCGGCGGGAGAAAAAATGGCCGCGCGAAATATGGATCCTTCTCGCGTCCAGATTTCGCGCCCACATTTTTCTCGTGCCGCCTTTGTTTTAGCCTCACGCTCGACGAACTAAGCGGCGAAAGCGGGACTGTTCGTAGTCTACCATTAATGTCACCCTGCGCTCTACCTTCGTGAGCAAGGGAAAAGATAATGTTTGACAGGGTGTGAGAAATAGACATAGTCAAGGAAATCAATTAGCTCTACTTTGCATTTAATCATATCATGAAAGGTCAATATGAAGAAATTAAATTTCCTGTTTAAGGCAAATATTAAATTCAAGACCAATATATAAAATAGGTATTTCCGTGCAATTTTCATGTACCATGAAAACGCCTACAGCATATATTTTTAAGTCAAAAATTTTAAACTAGAGAACAATGTATATCAGATGCACAGTAATTGTCAAAGAGTTATTTTAACTCCTGAAGTGGGGTTAAACTAACTCCTCAAGGTGGAGTTATTTTTGTTCGGAGTTACTTTAACTCCAAAAAGAGTTATTTTAACTCCAGCAAAAGAGTTTTCTCTTCAACTGGGGAGTAAATTTAACTCCTAAATTGGAGTTACATTGTGGGAGTTATTGTAACTCTGAATTGGAGTTAAAGTTAACTCCCTGTGGAGTTAAATTAACTCGTTTGTGGAGTTAAATAAACTCCTTTTGTGGAGTCATTTTTAAGGGGTTAGTATAACTCCCCTTAGGTAGTAATTATGGAGTGATCGCAACCCTCCAAGAAGAGTTAAAACAACTCTATTTGGGGAATTATTCTCATAGAGTTACTTTACCTCTGCAAAGGGAGTGGATATAACTCCTCGTTTAGAGTCATTAATGCATTTATAGGAGCTGGCATAACTAAAACTAAACAGAGTCATTACTTTACTGTTGTTATTTTCAACTCTGTTCAATGGCTCGTGGGATAAAGAAAATGAAAGCTTGGACCACTCGCATGACAAAAACGTTGCAGTGGTATGCCATATTCGTCCCCTTTTGCAATTCACTATTGGCTCGCTGAAACAAAAGAGCTTTTGTAATGCATCGTTTTCGGTGGAAAAAGCGGCTTCCCAAAGGTCATGCTGTTTATCTCTTCCTTCCCCACCCCGGTAAGCTTCTGAAGCTTTCCTTCCCTTCCCTTGTATCTAGGGAATACAGGTTTGAGAAGAAGGGAAAGTTCGAGAAAAATAATCCCACGGATCGAAGGATAAATGGATGAAATATTGGCAGTACATTGTAATCACGAAAGGTCACTCTCTTATCACTGGTCACGCTCCCTACCCTACAAGAAAATGATTAGAACACGTGATGTAACACGTGAGCGATCTCGCGTTCAAAGGTTTGCGCCAGCGGCGGTTGGTATTGAAAATTGTATTGAATCGGCGTGCATTTATCTTCATTTTTGGATCTTTAAGTACGAAAGAAACTCTATCAGGTAAGTGTTTTAGAGACTTGTGTTTCTTTTAAGTCGATCTGTCTCGCTTTAACAGTTTATTTGTAAGAATACTGACAAAGGAGGCGGTGGTGAATGCTGCATGTAACGTGTTAGCTTAACGGTTCGGTGATTTTGCTCCCGTAAACCTTTCCGAAAATCACGATTAAATGCCTTCATTCAGTGCTCCTCGATCGAAGACCAAGAGAAACATATTAATTCAAGTGAATTTTTGCAGAAACAGCAAACCACAACGAGTTATTGAGTGATTTTTGTAGCAAAATACAAGCACAAAACTTCGAAGCGTTCACGTTGTAATCCATCTCTATCCGTTCTTAAGTCGATTATTCAGTCTCAACTTAACTAAAAAGTTTGAAGTTTCACTGAATTTATAATAGTATGGCGTCCGAACAAGAAATGAACAATTATTTTCAAAAGTTTTTATGTATGTTTATGTCTGTCAACTTATCAAAGTGTTGCATTGCTAACGCGAGGAAAATAAACTTGTTACTTGTGTTATTTGTCTTAGATAACCATGGATGAAGAGTTAGCAAGATTTCTCAATACAGTCTGCAGTTAATATAAGCAAGAGTCCATTGATAATCTTATAAATGACGAGGTAAGTTTTGAGACAGTGGCAATTATTGGCTACATGATCATGTACAAAGTATTTAAGCATACATCTTAATTTGAAGAAAGTCTGCTACAAATCCAGAAGGGCAAAGAAATGAAAATGAAATTCAACTACAAACGCTGTGCTTGTTGGTTAGATGGCAAACATGGCTATTTGTTCCAAAGAATATTAATGAAGGAAAATGTTGTATACCTTGTTTCTTGCTGTGCAGGAAATATTTCTCAGGATGCAGGAATTGAAATATTTTTATTTGGGTGTTGCTAAATTTGGACAGTCAACCCTGTTAAACACAGCCACAAGTGAATTAATTGCAATGTTGTTGTTGTTGCTGTTGTTATTGTAATTATTATTCACTTTATTCAGGGCCATTTGGCTGTGTGAGATTTATTTATTTGAGTGTTTGACTAGGTGTTTTTTATGTTAGTAGCACCTCACATTCAAGATGTACTTGTAATCTCATGCAACTTCATTCCTATCACACAGAACAAACTACAAGTTGTAGTCTTTTTGATATGAGGCAGAAGCTTGTATAGTTAAATGTGTATATTTCCTTTCTTTTAACATGAAGGCTGAGTTTGATCAGTTCTTTGGCAACTATTTAGGATAATAGTAAATGTTTCCTCTAAAATAATAATCATGGGTGATCATATACTGTAACTTCAAGCAGATTATATATTTGAGTTGCTTTTTTGCTGAAATGGACATGGCAGTTTTGTTTGTTTGCATCATAACATCTACGTACCAGTGACTCTGACAGTGCAGTCTCCCAAACAGCCATTAGTAGTGGTTGACTCAACACTAAGGGAGCACTGTTGCATGACGACCACTAATAATGGCTGCCTCAGGTAGACCATGCAACAGTGGGGAATAATGACAACTTTTAAATTTCATATCTGGGGTTTACAATGAATACATTTGCATAAAAAGATAATCATGCTGAAACTGATGTCTAGATACTCAAGTACTGAATACATTCTTTTTGTAGGATGTATGTAGAGTCCATTGATGTGGAAACAAGGAACACCAAAGCTCTCCAGGATTATAGGCATTGGTGACTTAAGGACCTGGCCCCGGTTGTTCGAAAGACGATTAATGCTAACCCAGGATTAAGAGTTAACTGAAGTCTTAATCTCACTTGTTGAGAAAGTTTTGTAAATCAAATTGTACGCTTAAAGTAAAGTTAAATTCCAATCAAAACTTAAGGATGAAAGTGTTTTTGAAATGTTTTTGTTGAACATTACCAGTATTTACAATTTAGACTGTACTCAAAGTTTGCTCTAACCCATGATTACATAGCTTAATCGTGCTTTGAACAACTGGGCCCTGCTGTGTATTGCATTGGAGGGAGTTGAAGTGATTTCTCTGGGGACAAGCAACGTGGCATTGTAGTGGGGCTTCATGTGGCTTGTTAAATATTTAAATATATACCCCACCGAGTGTGGCAATGTATTTCTATTTTGTGAAGACAGACGCCAAGAAGCAACAAAGAGAGTGGCAGTGAAAAAGTTCACCTCTGCCCTCTCATAATTTCAATGTTTCTTTAAGGGGCCACTGTCATGAGTTGACTTCAAAACATTTAACAATTCTTGTCCTTTCTTAAAGGAATCAAATATTCATGTTTGCCCAGAGTTTCTGAAATTTTTACTATAACCATTGCCAACTTGTCCATGTCAATTTAAATTTGGCACATCAAACTGAATTTTTCAAGTTTAAATTTGAGTAACTGGCAAATGTGCCTATGTGATAGTGTTCTGTTAAGGCTTCAACCAAAAACGAAGTTTAAAATGTTTTTAATGTACACATACCATGTGTATCTTGTTCCTGATAGAACCTTATGAAAATTAAATTATAAGCCAGTTATATTTTTTAAAGAAAAGATAGAGTTGTGTTCAAACAAACAGATTGAATTTTGTTGTATAGTCGTTTAAATTCAAATGTTCTTCAAATTTGACTTTCATACCTGGAAAGATTGTCGTGTTTAAATGTTTTAATCATGCATACTTGCACATTCTTTATTTATCAATATAATCATATTAGAAATTTACATTTCAAATGTCAATGATAATACATAGTATGCAAGAAACTGGTGTTCAGATAAGAAAATGAAATCTGATTGAATTAAACATGTTACAGTCAATTTGTGTGATCTGTTGTTTTCATCTTAAAACTACATAGGGTGACTGTGCTGGAGTTACTTTACCTCTAATGCTGAAGTGACTATAACCCTGATTATGGAGTTGAAATAACTCTACTCTTTTATGGGGCAGAGTTAAAATGACTCCCTTGTTGGAGCTAATACAACTCCAGAATTGGAGTTAAAATGACCCCCAAAAAGGAGTTATATTTAACCTAACATTTTAACTCCACATTTGGAGTTACAGTAACTCCCTTATGGAGTTTAAATAACTCCTTTTGCAGAGTTAAAGTGACTCCCACACTGGAGTCATTATAACCCTTAAAAAGGAGTTAAAAAAGGGAGTTAAAATAACCCCCAAAAAGGAGTTATATTTAACCTAAAATTTTAACTCCACTTTTGGAGTTAAAATAACTCTTTAAAAATTACTGTGTGGTATTTTGAAGTCAGTATAGTTCTCTACCTATGAGGTATTTGTTTCCCAAAACACATTTGAGTTATGTAGTTTATTCATAATGGAAATCAACGTTGTTCCTTAAAAGCCGAGATTACACTATTCCCCCACCCCCTGAGTAAAAAAGGAATCACATAGTCGTTTCACTTCCCCATGCACTGATAGAACTTGCTCTTTGAAGCTTCTAGATTGTCGTGCCACGGGGAATTTTCTGCGGTGTTAGGGGGAAGGAGTAACTATTTAACTAATATTGAAAAAGAACACTCATTTCAACGAGAAGCCCAGTTGGCCCCAAGGTGTATATTAAAAAAAATATGTTACCAAAACTAAGCATATAGTGCCAATCACATAATAAGTTTAGCAACTAGATGAATTACTTCCTAACTGATTATCCCGTGATGTTTAAAATGACATCTTACAAGCAATAGTTTGTATGACTCACGCATGTGAGTGTTTTCATTTTCTGTATAAATCACTTCACCTATTAATTATGCGGGACGTGGCCAAAACATTTCGTATGCTTAAAATTCAATTATCTTGGGGAGCATACATAACATGAAATAACAATTAAAGCACGCACGGAGATTTACCTTAGCAAATGAAAAGTAAACATTAAGATAATGCTCATAGGTTAATGGAGTGATGGCAGGATAGAAGATTAGACAGTCAACCTTCAAAAACAGCAATACCACTATTGATAAAATACATTGTTTTATTCAACTTGTTGTATGTGGTGCCTCTTTTTTGCCAAACACTTCGTTCTGTGACCATGAATTTCTAAATGACTTGACCAGTGAACGAGAATTTCTTCGATTAACAAATGGACGTTATTGGACGATTGCAGAATAAACCTGGGAGAATAAACCTAATTTGAATTTATACACGAGACCGATTTGCGATACTTGAATCAACAAGGATTGAGTTCTCTTTTCGTATTGAAATTGGGCGTCAGTCCCCTTTGGAAATTTCAGTTAAAAAGTAAATTTTCGCGGGTAGAATTTCACCACAAAAAGCGACGTGAACCTGCAAAGGAAGGAAGATCAAAGAGCGACACAGCATCTGGCAAAGATATGCTAAACTCAACGGCGATTACGTTTATTACTATAAATTCATTGGAGGCAGTCTTTATCATCATTGGGAATTCGTTCAAAATTTTCGTTTTCTGGACACAGATCCCTCGTCAAAAACGAACTTGTCTATTGCTTCTAAACCTTGCAGTCGCTGATTTGTTGGTGGGGATAGCAGAGCCCATAGTCCTGGTTGGTGAGAAAATACCTAGAATGAGACCGGGTGGAGAACAAATTGGAATTATAACAAGTCCTGCTTCAGCACTTCAAATCCTGGCGTCGAGTACATCGGTGTTTTTCCTCGCCCTTGTTTCTTTAGAAAGAGCTTATGCTATAATATGGCCAATCCACCATCGTTTAACCAACATTCGCGTTTATAAATTTTGCGTCACTGTCGTCTGGGTAATTGGCTTAGGTATGGCTGGGCTGACTGTATCATCGATCTTTGAAGCTACTGTGGACGGGGGAATTGTTCTTGGTACTATCCATATTTTCCTTCTTATCTCTTTATTGGTTATTTGTGTAAGTTATCTCAGCATACGCACTCGACTGCGTCACACACCAGCTCAAATAGCACCCAACAGTGGTCGATCCAACGTACGTAACTTGCGACTTTCAAGAACAGTGTTCATGGTCATTGCCGTGTCACTTGTGTTTTGGGTGCCAGCGTTTACTTTGTACACTGTCAAGGGATTTTGTTCAAAATGTTCTTTCCAGTCTGTGTTTCCGGTCTTGAACGCTTTGCAACTGGCAAATTCTATGGTAAATCCATTTGTGTACACCTTTAGAATGCCAGCATTTAAAGGTGCTTTGAAGAAACTGTGGCGGAAGCGACGACAGAAAGTTGAAATAAGACCAGTTGAGAGGAACAGAGTGATTTTAAGTTCGGTGGCTTCTCTCACGCCACAAATGGAGTCCGATGCTATCCATACTGCAGCCATCCCAAACATCCAGCGCAAAGAGAGCAATATAGAAAGTCAAGCAGGTTTCAGCGGCGCTTAGGCAGAGAAACAAAAATGCGCATATGAATCTGGTAAGCCTTAAAGAATAAAAAAATTATACTGGGTGCATAGTTGTGAAGGTCAATAGCTTTCCTGAAGGAAGGACATTAAATACGCGTATCAAAAAACTGTTGTATAAGATTCATAGGCTTCAGCAAGATATTTTCTGTGCCCAGCAGAGGTGTTTTCAATATTTACAGAAGCAATAAGGTTTATGATTCCGCCATGAAACGTGTTTCCTAAACGTTATTTGGAAAAACCAATCATTACATACTACAACAGCTCGGATATGTGCGATGGGTCATTTTTCTTCATGAGCTGCACCTTCCGGAATGGTGAACGATTTCCGCGACTTCTATGCGGATTGATGCTGCTACAAAGGATGTTAGCTATTTAGGAATCAGCATTTATTTTCAGAGAAACTATTGTAAACTATTGTATATTTATATTTGCAAATAATTGTACTATTGTCACCCTCCTTACCGCATATAACTCCTGTTTTTGTTGTTTTAATCTTGGGAAGGGATTTTTGCTTGGACTAGAAAGTCTTTGAGCGATTTGTCCTTCGATAAGCGACAATAGGGGTCAGTTAAAAAATATTTGAGCGAGTTTAGGGTTGTCTGAAATGAGGCGCCAGTGTTTCATAAGAATCTTTTTAAGATTCGGTGAAGCCGGATTGTATGTAGTAACTAGTGGCAAAATTTCGTTTGATGTCTTAGTTTTCGTTTGTAAAGCCTCTTTCCTTGATGAGAAATTAACTTCAGCCATTATCGTTGTGATGATCTCTAGAGGATAGCCTCGGTCGAGTAATCGGGATTGAAAATCCCGTTTGAGTGACTCTAAATTTTCTTTGACTGAGTTTGTTCTCAAAAGGCGCAATGTATCTCCTTTAATCATCCCTTCTTAACACCATGAGAGTGTGACATGAGGAAAAATGCTTATAATGGAGAGTTTCTGTAGGCTGAAATGTGTTTGGACATCAAGTAGATTGTCGTTAACGAACCGTTAGCCTTCAGTGTCGAGGAAAAAAATTTGTTCAGGCGACATTTCCCAAGTAAACTTGATTGTTCAGTGGAAGTTATTTGCGAATTCAACAAAATTGTTGATTTCGTTTTCGCTTATGGTAGACACTGAAAAACTGTCGTCTATGAAACGTTTCCAGAAGAGACACTTGGATACTCAATGCAATTCTTTAAATGACAGCCTTTTTTATTTTCACGTTTAGAAAATACATTCATGAGAGTTGTAAGCTCATTTAGTTTCGCTTTGACAGAACAGAGTTCGTTACTACGCGGCTTGGTTTGTCTGGCAGCGGATTTCAGACATTTCGCGCGCCTGGTTTCCAAGGAAGCGATTCTATTCCTCAGCTGGCTGAAACCCTCTGCGGTCCTGGGAAGCTCGGGGGATAGTGGTGGCTGGGAGGATGGTATGTCTTCCTCTTCCTCTGAGTCTGGTCTTGTCCGCTTGGCTAGGGACTGGATGGGCGAGATTGGCGGTGGTGCTGGCTGTCTCTCATTTCTGCTAGTATGGCTACGACAGTGTCGTCGTTTGGAATGGCCATAGTAAGGTTCTAATAAGGACTGTTTCAGGATAGATAGCAAGACCGGTTTCGGAAATCTGAGTGATTTCCTTCGTCAGTTGCTTTTGGTGCTCAGGTGAGTGTGAGCCGGTTTGTCACAGGATGCAGAGGAGTTCGTTTCCATCGTACACGACAAAGTCTCACCTCGTTAATTCCAAAATATGTTTACTTTGTACGATAAAGATTGTCGAAATGAAATCCTTCTGATTTGTGAATGATTTCTGCTTCCATATCCTTCTATATCCCACGATCGTGTCTCTCTCGTACGGCTTTCCGCCATGTGTACTTGCATATACCGCGTCGAACTGACGCTGGCCGCGGGCGCATATGATCTTTGCCCGAAGGGCAACGAATAAGCTTCGGAATCGGAAAGCGAAGGTTTCCGAACGAGGCACGAAGTGCCGAGTAAAAGAAGAGTAAGGAGGAAACAAGCGTCACGTGACTAGTTCGATGTGAACCACAATAACTGGTGACGGAAGTGGGCAGTGATCGGAAACGGGAGAGTAATCTCCCGTTGGGGAAGAATAAAAACATGGCAAGTTTGTCTTTCAAAAGGCCAGCTCCACTCAAGGAAAACCCACCGGAGGCAAAAAACACAAATAGAGCTAGACAGACTAGATAGCCAGCAAATACTAACAACACGTTTGTTCTACGAGGTCACAACATATACCCTTCAAACAATAGCTAACTAATAATTAGAACAATTCTCACGCTTCGACAATTCTCAGCAAACCTTCGAGCATCAAGGTCTCCTCCTTTTCTGAAAACGTCCGACGCATATGTGTCGAATGTTCACTTGTCTATGACATGATCTCGAATATAGTGGTCTTCTCTATCACCGAAGCCCGGGCACCGAAGTCACGGCTAACCGCACGCTGACGAAGCCGACAAACAAACTGATCAACGTTTCACTGATTTCCTGTGCAATCTGCAGAAACATTTGCCTCTCAAACGGGGCGTTTGCCTTTGGAACGAAGTAGTCATCAAGTGTTTGCGAAACCAGTGCTTCTAATGAACCGACACCAACGGAAACAGAAACGCTTCCAACACCTCCCGACTCGCTGGTTGAACCACTAGCTCCACTCATCTCGCCGCCGCTTATAAACCGCCGTTGAAAAGAGAAAAATCTCGACAAATACGTCCACGAACCCGCGAGTGGAAAAGAACGATCCTTGTCGCTTACTGTAGAACCCCGAAACACAAATAGAGACCACCAGCGAGTACTTCCAACACGTTTATTCTTCGAGGTCACAACACACTATACGTCATTTCCGTCACCAGTTGTTGCGGTGCACATTGAACGAAAGCGGTGTGATGAGGCCATAAATCTCCTTTGCCAAAAATGTTAGCTTTCCGACCGTTTCAACAGAATTCTTGTTCAATTTGGCTAAAAGTGAAAAATTCCAAACCATATACGAAAAATGAGGCCTTTTCATTGAATTTCGTGTTAGTTACAGGGAATCGAAAAATTGAGCCTAAATCGGTTTCCTCCCTTTACTCTTCTTGTACTGTAAGCCAACCTTTTGTAACCGTGAGCGCCCACAGTACTTTGGTCCGCGGTACATGCAAATAGAAAACCGTACCAGAAAGAGACAAGATCGGGGATTAGAAGGATATGGAAGCAGAAAACATTCACAAATCAGAAGGATTTCATTCGACAATCTTTATCGTACAAAGTAAACATAATTTGGAATTAACAAGTTGAGACTTTGTCGCTTACGATCGAACAGAACTCCTCTGCACCCTGTGATTTGTGGCCTAATGATAGGAGAATTGCTGTTTATATAGCTCAGTTTGCGCGTCCTGTTAATTAGTTGGCCAATGGGAAGCGAGAGATTTCGATCGTTACCCATCAATTATGAACGTTCATTGTTTTAGAAAACAACAGAGCGTGAGTTGTATGCAAATTTGGATCGTGTTGTAAATGCTTCTGTGGCTCTAAAAAATCTCGCAAGTGAAAGTATTCTAACCCTAAGTCGCAATATGGATTGAAAAACAAAATTACTGACTAAGTGAGCTAGTCGAATATAAGGGAGTCTACTTCATATGGTGGCGGTGTAATTTTTGTAAAGCAAATGATTGTAATATTGTCACCCTCCTTACCCCATATAACTCCTGTTTTTGTTGTTTTAATCTTGGGAAGGGATTTTTGCTCGGACTAGAAAGTCTTTGAGCGATTTGTCCTTCCGTTAAGCGAAAATAGGGGTGTTAGAAAATATTTGAGCGAGTTTAGGGTTGTCTAAAATGAGGTGCCAGTGTTTGATAACAATCTTTTTAAGATTCGGTGTAGCCGGGTTGTATGTAGTAACTAGTGGCAAAATTTCGTTTGATGTCTTAGTTTTCGTTTGTAAAGCCTCTTTCCTTGATGAGACATTAACTTCAGCCATTATCGTTGTGATGATCTCTAGAGGATAGCTTCGGTTGAGTTAATCGTTTGTCTCACGACTGAGTCACGTAGATCTGGATCGCGGATACTGCTGGTTTTAATCAAGCAATGCTGTCGACTGGCAGTGTATCAGTACAAGCGGTGACTAAGAATCGAAATCAGGGTCAAATAAAATATAGCCAGTCGGACTTACCGTGAGAAGCCATTCAAAATGCCGAGTATGGTTGGTGGTGTTTAATTTGAGATGGTCGCTTAGGTAGATTAGGCTACAGGGGAACTACATGTTGATGCATTATTACGAGGTAACGTTATAACAGAGATTTACTCCGCATTCTGATGTATGGAGGCCACAAGACGGTGTTAGCTTGGCTGAAGTCAAGAATAAAAAAGTCTTGCGTATGACTTCAACTAAAAGGGAATATATTGACACTGCGTGTCATGCAAAAGATTAATAAATTCCTGGAATTTAGTTTTAGGCGGTTGACTTATTGTTGATAATTAATTATTGGATGAGGTTGAGCATGATAGCGAGAAATATCATGGCCGAGGTTTATGTTATCTGCCGAATATGATAAATCTTGCTATCTTGCGAAAACCAAGTTCAAGAATTGTTTTATTAAGCATAAACGTGAACGTTTGTAAAACCAAGAGCGCTTACAAGAAACAAAACATGCCAAGTCGACTTGCAAACAACTTTACAACCTAAAATTAAACTTTTGACTGAATGTAGACCCGTTTTGGGAAAAAAATAAAATAAAAACTATTGTCAGTGCCAGCAGTAATAAGCTGCTGCACCAGTACACAATAATAGCGGAGGCCCGCGCGCCGAAGGCGCGCGCGCGTAGCACCATGGTTAAGAAAATACTGCTCGACTCAGACCGTACGCCCACCTCTCCATGTATGCCAAGTGAAAAGTCGCACTCGAGATAAACTGGTTCTTTTTGCGCATTTTAACTTCGGAAGACATGGAAAGTAACAGTAAAACTAACAAAGCACTTTCAGGTTTTGTGTCTGCTTAGCCAAGGAAATATTTTGTGGGAAATGGCGCTATTGTTCAGCTCTGCCGCGTTCCGAGTGATTGCGCCTGTGATTCCTGCTCTAAACGATCAGGTGCGGACCTCTTTCTTTGCCTTTTCTACGGACATTTTTGTTAAAATTGTTTAGAAATTTTTCTAGCTTAATAGAAGATATATTTTTGTTCCTTGTTTAATTTCTCCGCCTTCTCCAAGAATCTTCGAAGAAACATTAATTCTTTGTTTTGTTGTTTTGAGGTTTCCGAACCGCGGTCAATTCCTGTTGACAGCTGTAAACGATCAGTTTGTACCCTTTTTTGTCTTTTCTACGGGCATTTATGTCAAAATAAAGACCGATTTTTCTAGCTTAACCAGTACAAGCTATTTTTGTTACTAGCAGTCTTGTTTAATTTCTGCATCTTCTCCAAGAATCTTCGAACAAACATTCGCATCGTACTTTGTTTGCTCGTAGTGTTTTGTTTTTTATCCGCTTTGAATTTCTTTACGCTTTCATCTGAAAGTAGTTTGCACTCAAGAATGTCTGTCTTTTTTTTGCAAACGTTTGCTATCGAAGACTCTTCGTTTTCCATGCTGCTGCTCAATTTTTTCGGACACATATTAAACTGGCCCAAGGAAAGCCATGCGAAGTTGCTCGGTGACGTGTGCAGCTCCGCAGGCTTGGCCTGGCTAAATATATATGGTCTTCAGCTTTTCTTTTTTTAATCGCTACATAACAGAGTGGAATAGTATTCCATCGAATATCATGCATGCACCTTCTTTAAGCAGATTTATGCCCCATCAGCAACCAGTAAGAAAATATTATATACAGCGATCATTGTCTTGGTCATAGTTAGTAGAGGGAAATGGTTATGAAACCAAGCAAAGTTCTTTGTTTTATGTTTTTGTTTGCTATTTCGGGGGTTGACCGTGCACAAATAACAATAGGTGTTTACGCGTGTTCATGTAACTAACCAATAAAAACATTGCGATTATGCAATTCATGCATAGTATATGAGTGCAAAACAAACGATGTGCACTGTCATGGACCTTCCAACATAAATCTTGGCCTCTTTGTTTTGCTCCTTTGATGTTTGCCGGGCTTCATAACCATTTCCCTCTATAAACTTTGTCTTGGTTGAGCTCGGTTTGCTGGGAAGAGATAAGACGTGACACATCCTGCCATCTTTTTGCCACCTAAGTGGCCTTTTATATTTTGTAACAACTGCGGAAAACCAATGAAGCTACTCTACATTAAACTGTTCCCAGCAAAGGTGAGGGGGATACCCGCCACAGTCCTGAAACGATGAAAAGAGTGACAAGGACACCCCCACCCAAAACCAAGACAATGGCACTGGTGCTGGCAACCTGGAAAAGTGTGTCTTACAAGAACAGAGGGTCACGGCCTAACTCCTTATACAGTGATTGACCGAAGGAAGAACTACGAAACCAAGGCAGTCCAAGTGGAGTGCCCTCGCATGCTGTATAGCCCCTGCATACACAGCACGCATAAACTGTAATCACAATGCTTAGCATGACTGTTGTACGCTGGTCAATGTCTATATAGCGGCCATATTCGAAAGCCAGGGCTGTATAGCCCCTGCATATACCACGTTACTCGTGCTATTACTCACAGTTACGATATACTTCAAGAAAGCTTCGCCCCTGCACAAGTTCTCTTTCTATACTTCGAATAAATGTTTTCTGGGCATTTGACAAGAGCGTATGTTACTTCGAGGTAATGGTATCAGTGCGTTTACCGATACTTGGAATTCGAATATAACGTAAAAAGGCATTAGGTTTCAACCTTCCAAACAACCTAATTTGTGCATCCGACAAACCGTTGGCGGCCGCCCACGACGCGCACCTATGCGAAAGCTGTAAGATTTATATCTGGTTTGGTCTAAATCGCAAAATGCTAAAGCGTCTTTGAGTGAGCGGGTAAAATACGCTCTCGTGACAGGAGTGTGGTCGGGCCAGCAGAACAGTGGGCCGGGTGAACCTCCTCGCAGGGCGAAATATTCCAATAGTCGTGATAAGGACAAACCGGTTTCTATCGGTAAACGAGGAGATCCACAGGTCGTGAAGGGTCACTATGTTTGTAATTCGCGAATGACAATTTAACAGCCATCAAGCTGCCGTCGTGTGAATTCATTAACGTGATATGGTCGAAATTGATAACGCTATCCTGCGATTGTCCCGGGCGAGTAGTGATCTCCCCAACTCTTAGCGCAGCGGAAAATTCCGATGAGCACATAGCTTGAACTAATTTTCTTTGAAATGGCGAAGGTTAGGTACGCTGTAAAGCGTCTATAAATGCGTTCTAGCAACGGAAGTGTAATTGGCAACCTAGGGTCAACACTCGAGGGCCGCAGTTTGGCATAACCCTTTAAAGTTAATTGAATGCGCTCGGATTTCGAAGGGTCACGAAAACCTGCCATCCGATGAACAAAGCCTAGAGCTGATACGTATGTCAGCACCGTCGAATGGGAATAGCCTTGTTCATGTAAACTAGAAATAAAGAGAGCTAAAGTATCAGAATGAATCGGGAACCTAATGTCATTAACATGATAATGACGTTGCTCGAACGCCTTAAACAAAATCCATGGACGGCGATACGTACTAAACGATGACGAGCTTAAACTGGCATGCAATAGCCGTATTAGGGTAAGACCTAGTTCTCCGGCAAGAGGTGGTGAGGTACCTTTGTGGGAGAGTGATCCATGCAGTGGGACATGCGTTTGAATTTCTCCCCCTATAACAGAGAGAGACTGTCAGCTAAAAGGTTTTTGCTTCCTGCAATGTGTCTAGTTTTAAAAGAATATTATAACGCAAACATGTCAAAATTAATTGTCGCAATAATTCGAGCAAATTCTTATCTTTCGCTGTTTGTTTGTTTAGGACGAGTACGACACTTTCGACGCTTTCATTGCTGAGCTTAGCCGACCATAAGATGACGCCTATAACAATGGGATACAACTCAAGAAAAGAAATGTCTTTGGACTTCCAATTTTGAGGCCACTCGCCAAATGCCCAACTGGTTCCAAAAACTAAGCCATAACCGGCAGATTTTGCGGCATCTGTGTAAAAATGAAAAGAGGGGGATTCGCGCTAGGCTTCCTCGAGGAAAAAAGATTTGCAGTTAAAACCTTACAGAAACTGATACCATATTCTCAAATCACGTTTCACTTCCAGAGTCAGCCGTATGTAATGCAAGGGTCGTTTAATGCAAATTGTAAGATTAATCAAACGACGGAGAAAAACTCGACCTGGCACGATCACTGAGCACGCAAAGTTAAGCAATCCGATAAGGGATTGGAGGTCGCGTAACGTTACTTTTCTTCTAGTAAAAAGGAGATGAATGGTATTCAAACACTTCTCAATTTTGTCGCGAGGAAGCCTAGCCTCGTGCATATTACAATCTAATTCGATTCCTGCAAACGTGAGAACTTGAGCAGGTCCCTCTGTCTTCTCTTGCGCCATTGGCATGCCTAATTCATCGCAACATTGAAGGAAACAGTTAAGATGTTCACCGCAAGAGGTCAAAGAGTCCGCGATTATCAGAAAATCATCCAAGTATGATATTAGGTACCGCCAATTTCACTTTAGCAATCCATTCTAGGGCGGTGTTCAAACTCTTAAAAAGTTTACAGGAACTTGCACAACCCATAGGCAAGCAGCGATCGTAATATCACTTCCCGTTCCACTTCAGGCCTAGTAAATGATAGTCAGACGGATGTACTGGGAGAATCCTGAAAGCATTTCTGATATCTGTTTTGGCCATAGCATATCCCTTACCTAGTGATTTAATCATTTTGTTCGCGTCGTCTACTGTGCCGTTAGGGTAGGATAAGATTTAGAGATTTAGATTACATTTTATTGGTAAAGACAGATACAAAGATACAAAGTACCCACCCGAAGGTAGCAAAGGCTAGTCGAGTCGGGTGGGTCAAAAGGATGTTAAAAATACAGAAGGAAAATAACACAAATTACAAAAATTAATTAAAAAAATAATAATCCAAGTACAGATTACAACTCGATCTATTGACTAAGATAATCTACAATAACAGGAGCTAAAAATTTAAAGGTGCTATTTTGGTTCCATAAATCCAGCAGATATTTTAGTAACGATGATTTTTTTAGGACGATAATCATCTTCATCGTTAAGTAATTTCAATAAAAGTGTATGGATTTTTTTGTTAAAAGACTTTTTAGGTAGGGAACGCATACTATTTGGAAGAGAGTTCCATACTTTGGTGCTAAATATTGAAAAAGAAGAGAGTTGTTGATTAAGCCTTGATTTGTTGACAAAGAAATTTCCAGCATTAGTAAATCTTGTATGGTATGTGTGAATTTCCCGAGATTAGAGGGGGCAGAGCCAGAGGATACGTCATGCATTTGGGAAGCCACTGTTTTAACATACAACATATTAACTGGTAAAACAATTGCTGAAATGAATAGTGGTGTGGTATGAGCTCTGTATTCCACACCATATATAAATCGAAGAACACGCTTTTGCAAAAGAAGAATTTTGTACATATGAGCCTCGGCAGCTTGACCCGGGCGGCTATACTATATTGTGTATAAGGAAAAATAAAAGAATGATAGAGTTTGAGAAGTATATCTGAAGGTACAAAACGTCTAATGTTGGCGATTACACCTATAGTTTTACTAATTTTACCAACTATGTAGTCAATATGATGTTTCCAGCTAAGGGTACCATCGATAAGGACTCCCAAATACTGGACGTATTCCTTACATTCCATTGAGGTAAGGGTGTTTGTGTTGTTATCAGTCATTTTTGAATCAATGGTATAATTTAATTTAATTTCTTTTGAGAGGGACGGAAGATTGCATAATTAGATTCCTTAGTATTCAAAGTTAACTTATTAACATTTAGCCAATCAGTAACATTTTTAAATTCATTATTAACAACAGTCTCAAGTGATTTCAGACTTTTATCAGCAAAGATCATATTGGTGTCATCAGAAAAAAGATGAAAATAAAAAATTTCAGAACAAGTGTGGATATCATTGATATACAATAGAAAGAGTAGTGGGTCCAGACAGATCCTTGTGGCCCACCAAGAGAAATTTTCTTCTTTTGTGAGATATTTGAGTCAATTTGAGTAGACTGGTAACGGTCAGAAAGATAAGAGGAAAACCAATTATTCCATAGTGGTGTATTTTATGCAAGAGAATGGAGGGATCAACAGTATCAAATGCCTTTTTGAGATCTAAGAATATTCCACATGAAAACAACTTATTATCCATATTAGTTTGGATTCTGCTGACAATTTCGAGTAGAGCATGATGAAAGGAATGTTTCTCACGAAATCCGTACTGTGATTTATAGTACGTCATTTTTCTCTACATATGCAATGAGGCGATTATACACCACTTTCTCAAAAAATACGATTAAATACAGAAAGCAGAGAGATAGGCTTGTAGTTTCCCGGCTCTGTATCATCATCAGATTTGTAGATTGGGACAACTTTGGCGTGTTTCAGCTGGGCTGGATAAATACCACTGCTCACAGAAATGTTAATTAATTAAATCAGCTAGTGGTTCACTTAAAATACTATTAGCACATTTGAGCAGGCGAATTGGACAAGAGTACAATCCATATGCTATATTATAGGGCAGTGACAAAATCCCAGGCTCTACTTCAGGTTGGGTGACAGGATCAAAAAAGAAAGAGTTAACAAGACTATGCTCATGTAAATATTCACTGAAATTCTTTGTAGACTAAGGAACATTTTTTGCTAAACTTTCCCGATGGAAGAGAAATAATTATTCATTATATTGGGAAGTTCAGAACCAAGAATAGTAGTTTCTCCGATCCCGGGTCTCTTCAATACAGTCATGGGTTTGGAATTATTCTTCCGTCTATTCAAAAGCTGATTTATACCAGGCCGAGTATTTTTCATGTTATACAGGTTTTCATTAAAGAAGTTGCAATAGTGAAGCCTTTTACTTTGTCGTATGAGACCAGGTAATTTGTTTCTGTAAAATCTATATTTTTCTAAATCGCCTGAGACAAGCAAAGCATTTTAAACTTTTATAGATTTTATTAAGCCCTTACTTAACCAAGGCTTTGAGAATTGTTTAACTTTTCGTTTGGATAATGATTTAAAGGCAGCATGTTTATTAACAAGTTTGTCTAGTTTGTTATAAAAAGAAGAAAACGCTTTCTTCGGATTTGCAGAGTGTTTGGTCAGTATAATACTCCAGTCAACGAGTAAGAGATCGGATATAAAATTTTGTTCATTGAAGTGAGAGTAGTCTCTGAATTTTAACTTCTTAGGAACAGGTTGCTCTATGGTGAATTGCAATACACAAAACTGTGTATAATGGTCAGTGATATCTGAAATAATATTCCTACTTTGAATCTGGTGAACAGTATTGTTAACAAAGGTATTATCTATTAGAGTAGCAGAGTTGTTATAAACTCTTGTTGGTTTATCAATAGTCGGAAGGAAACAATTACTGTGAAGAGAAACTAGGAAATCTCTATTGTATTTTTCTAGCACCTCGTCGAAATAGGTTTGGAACCGCTCAGGGGAATTGTGCTGTCTATAAATCACACCGCATATGATATTGCTTTGTTTCTCAAGGTGAAACTCAATCCAAAAGCGCTTGGTAGGCATCATTAGAACGTCTTTCCAGAATAGAATAATTATTTGACGGAATCGTCAATGAACATAGCAACTTTACCAGCAGCAAGAGGTGTTGGAACGTATTCAAAAGTATATCCTGGCAAGGATGGTTTCGGCATTGATGCGTAATTCGAATTCGTGATTTTAGTCTCGGTAAATCTAATAACGGAAAGTGATGAATGATTCAGTATTCCCCTGGGGTTTTTTCGGAATAACTCCCAAAGGTGATACTACGAAGTCAGCGAAAGGAGGATTCCTGAAAGGGCCTTTTATGCGACCCAAGTCACATTCCTTTGCCAACTTACTCTCGACATTATCGGATGTGCATAAGCCGACAACAAATTTTGGGAGGTGCGCATGGAGCTTCTGCCTTGAAAATGCAATTTAAAGCCAAAAGAAAAACCAGCGATGAGATCATCATACTATTTCTTGGTGTAGCCGTCGAGATAACGCGCTAATTTATGAACTTGACTTGGGGTGGGAAGTGATGTTGTTGGAGGGCGCGACCTACCGGGAAACGTGTAACGCCCCTCTACAACCCCCGCTTGCTTTCAATGGGCTCTTTGCAGCTGGTCAGTCACGTGGTAAAAAGACGCCATGCTGAAGAGCAAGTAACGCACTGGGACATGACAAACAAAGAGCTTACATCATTTAAAATGGTAATTTTCTTTGTTTGTCTTGTCCCAGTGTGTTGCTTGGTCTCCAGCATGGCGTCTTTTTACCACGTGACTGACCAGCTGCAAAGGGCCCATTGTCGTGTTTCGGGTGTTGTTGGCAACGGGAAACTGGGTGGGCATTACCACATTGGAAGCAGACATGCTTAAAGGAGCATCCAGTACAGCGGTGGCCATTGTGATATTTGCAGCAAAACCCCTTTGGAAAGGGTTCCCACTTACTCTATTACCCCCGGGGTCCTGGGGTAGTCTTTCTGAGATGGGCTCTCAGATATAATTCGCTGTGAATTTGATCCCACAGCCAAGATTCCTTTTGCCTTAGTAAACGGAAATTCTCGTCATAAAATTTCCAATTAGCTGACTGAGATGTTAATCCCTCACAACGGAGCAGTATTTCATAAGGCTCGGGGTTTCTGTGCCATAGTTTGCTGTGTAGATGGCCACGAAGGTGTTAAAGGCGGAGGTCCATTGCTCGATGTTGCGAATGGGCTGCCTTCGCACATTCGGAACCACAGACACAGAAGTATTGCCATCTGTGTTTTGAAATTTCAGAATGTATTGGCTTTCTGAATCCTGACATTAAATATTATGGACAGGTCCACATATTCCTCAGGACAGATTTGTTTACGCACTTTCTCCGGGACTCTCTGTGCCAAAGGAACACTAGCCGAGAGAAAGGGGTTCTTACCCTGGGTAGACGACTCTGCCGCTTGACGACTCCTCCAGTGAGGCTCTCTATCTCCTGAGATGTGGAGGCTTCAACTAAGTTGTGGGTCTCTGCCATGATCGCTGTTGCATCTCGAGGAACTGTGGTGTCGGTCGAGCCAGAGGTGACCGGAGGATCGGGGACAAACTGAACGTGAGGACTCGAAGAAGTGCTAGGTGTGGGCACGTTCTGGTCGGTGGTGTGTTGCTGAAGGGTCTGTTTAACTGCCGCTGCGACGGCTTGACTGATGGCGTCAATCGTTTCCGCTGATAACTGACGCGGTGGCGCCGGTTCGTGACGAACCTCTAAGCGAGTCCGTTTTAAATATTTGCCCGTGTCACCGACTGGCTTGTTAAAGGTCTCTTACGAGGAGGCGTTCTATATTATCAAAGTGCAGAGTAAACCTGATTCGATTACCCAATGGCTTCGTCGGAATTCAAGCGTCTTATTGGTGTGCGAAACACAACGCCCCCCCCCCCCTCCGAGAAAAAAG
This sequence comes from Pachyseris speciosa, assembly GCA_016490735.1. NCBI lineage: Eukaryota > Metazoa > Cnidaria > Anthozoa > Scleractinia > Pachyseridae > Pachyseris > Pachyseris speciosa. The sequence continues at coordinate 611,307 of JAEMWC010000304.1, read as the reverse complement.
GGGGTGCCTAGCGCTACTTGATCGGTAAAAGTTAGGTGCGTGATGGGGATGGCCGTGATATATAAAATCATAATGGCTCGAGGAAAACTGCTGCACACGTAGGTAACAGCAGGTGTATCAAAATACACAGCGGTATTATACATGAATGGCGCAGAGAAACGTCTCTGGCCGTAAAGATCATGGTAGTAATATACCGCAGAGCCAATAAGTTAACAAATCTCTGTGAACAGAACAGCGATGGCCGTGCAAAACTGACAGCACCATTGCCTGTATCACAATGAGAAAACTGGCCGTAGAATTGAGCGCCGATCCTACCAGATACATGTATATATAGTATAAAACTAACTTAATGCACTAAGGATGATGTCTGTGATAAGTTGCATTACACCGCCACCAATCAGCAACGCTCTCGCTGATTGGATATAGGGGTGATTGAAACTTTTGGAAAAGAGGCTGCCTGTGCTGGGAGATAAGAAAGAACATGTGGTTTATTTAGCCTTATCGCGGGAACGAAAAATTGTGACCCCTGGTTGGATCTCGAAAAAAGGGGAGGGGAATACCTCCACAAGGATATGAATATATAATAATATACAAGGAAACAGACAAATGCATGGTGATGAAGTTCCTAGAGTTATTGCAGAGCAAGCAGAATTGCTACCCGATAACTACGATAAAGGGCCTTGTTCCCCAGGTCGTTTAAGTGAATTCCATCAGGCAGAAAAATGTTCACTGATGGGTGACAAAGTCCGCGATGGCGCGATAATCTGGCAAACGGGGCGTTTGCGAACGTTTTTGCGAGTGCATTGTTCAATTTACTAACTCTTTCATTGTAATGTGAAAAAGGCGGTTTCGCTCGCGCAGTAACTGCGCACACTATGACGAACTGGACGGTCATGTCAGCGTACAGCATTACCACTAGTGTATCCAGAGCTAAAGCTACCGTTTGTTCATGGTTGTCTTCTTCACACAAATCATTGGAGCCTAATTCGAGGACCACTACGTCAGGAGCATAATTCCGTATGGTTTGAAGGTCATGCCGTATTATTTTGTCTACAGTGCTTCCTCCTATTCCCAGCATCGACACAAGGCATTGTTGGGCCAAATCAAAATTCAGAGCGAAGGTTCCGTCTCCTGATGTTAGTCAGAATGAGAATCCGAGGAGTGGTTGTCGCAACACTGGGGAGGCCATAATAAATAGAAAGAATTCAGAAAAAGTATATGGTACTTATCTGTGCAAATGTTAATTTCAGAACTTGACTGCTTCAAGCAAAAGAGGATGAATATAGCTCTTCACTGCTTTATATAAAGTTGCGATTGCAAGATCATGTTACAATCACCTGACCAGAAGGCTGAATAGATTCATTGTTCCCAAGGTGCATAAACCAATTTATTTGTTAAATAAATATCCTTTAAGTCCTACCTATTACATTATTTGTGTCAATTTGAAATCAGATGTAACTTGTGAGTGACAATTATGTAATTTAATTAGGTTAGCTTTGGATTGTAAGCTTATTTAAAATTAACTTGTTAATTTTTAGTGTCAATCTCAAATCAGGGGTGACTTATAAGAGACAAGTATTCGGTTTAGTTTAATTAGGTTAGCTTTGGGCAGCGTTTAATTTTCACCTCTTAGTTTTTAGTATGTTTAATATTTGATAATATTCTATGTATGAGAATTTAGTTTCTCCCAATTATTTTCCAGTTATGCACTTTTTTTTTCTTTTGCATCAACTTACTTGCATTCTCATGACCAAGTATTACTAAACTTAAACTTAAAATTAAACTTAAAGTAAGTTCTTTCTCATCAATGTGCACATCCGTTGGACTTCCTTCTCCTGCATACAGTCTTTCAATTAATTTTATTAGTAGCTCGTCATACCAATCTTGTGGGGTGTTTGGATGACATTTGGCACTAATGTTTAATGGGATTTCTGATGTTTGATGAAGTATGTTGAGCAATTTCAAATGTACATGGAGAAATGTGAGACTAGTCCTTACAAAGCACTTTTCTTGCAAGCACTTTTGTTTTGATAAATCATTATTTTAAATCCTTGTACTACATTGTTAATTACCTTAATAGTGGTATCAAACAAATGCACAATATTTTATTATCAAGTTGTTTGGTCTTGCACTTGGCTGGCCAGAAAGAGCAGCTGGATTTCTTTTTGAAAACACTGCAGGTGCAGTGATTGATTGGCTTAATGCTTGCAAGCAGATTTTGTGTGATAGAAAGGTCAAGAAGTAACTGATCAACAGAAATATCTTGGTCTTAATTCATATCATCTAAATATTTTTATTGATTTCCATGTATCTTTCTTTCATACTTTTTTGAGGCATACATATATTCAAAGGATACACAATTTCTGATTTCTATTCCGACTGTCTCATGGGAGGCTGTGGATAATTGAAATTATATTCATTCTGAAGTGATGATCTGAATCACTATATAACTGATGTGATACTTGTTCAAAGGAGCAATCACCAGGCTTCTCCACCAATATCTAGCGGCCGTAAACCATAACTAAGTAGCCTACAGTTGAACAGGGAAACAGACCTGTCCTTAGGTATTGCTCTACGTTGTTCACAATGTTTGGTTTTAAAAATTTATAGATGCAAACTACCTCAATATTTATATTTTGCTTTTTAACAACTCCAAACACAATTTGCAAAGGAATTTTATTACCTTACTCAATAGATAGCTTGTTTTTAGGAGGGGGGTCCAAATCCGTAAAAGGGGGTTCATATCTGCTAACAGGTCTGGACTAGGGGGTCCAAATCTGATCCACAAGCAGATCTGGACTGGAGGGTGCAAATCCGCGGGGGTCCAAATCCGCTGTGCCACTGGCTCAGATCACCTTTCCATACTATTTTCTACAGTATTGTGTCTGTAGCTTGAGTGAAGTCAGTTGGGTGATATGACAAGCAGACTATATATAAATGCCAGTAAAAAAAGAATGCTTTTGGATCTCCGCTTTTAGGCTTGGCTAAATATATATATATTAGAAATCAATGTACCGTTTATTAATTGGCAGACAGTTTAGGTCTCTTTAAAGAATTTACAAGGTAAAGGTAATTTTTTTCCAACAACAAAGTATTCACTGAATACAATTACTCATTTCAGTGTACTTCTGCTTGCCTGTGTGTTGGAAGTATATTTGAGAAACACATTCGTCTGTGACATTTACGTCTGTGGTGCTGGCCAAGAGAGCGAAAAGGTGAAGGATAGAAAATTTGAAGATTTGCGCCATGGGAAGTAATATAATAATAATAATAATAATAATAATAATAATAATAATAATAATAATTTAATATCTTATATTGCGCGAGTTACATAGAAGATGCTCACTCGCGCATTACAAACTGAAATGCTTTGAATATTAAAACACTACAATACATATCCCTATATATCTATTATATGGAATTTTAAGCTAATACAATGATTTAAATATATAACAACGTTAAAACCTTAAAATTAAAATTAACTACAACTCAATCGTACTCCTTCCGAAAAAGATAGGTTTTGAGTTGACGCTTAAAATTACTTATGTTGGTAGAAGACCTGATTCGTAGGGGTAAAGAGTTCCATAGTTCTGGACCCGCCACAGTAAAAGAGCGGTCACCAAGGCTGGATAGAGTTCTTAATGTAGGTCGCTGGAGTAGAAATCTATCATCGTTTGTTCTTAAAGAGTATCTAGAAGGAATCTTATGCTAAAAGTTCGATATGTAATCAGGAGCCTGTCCATTTAGCGCTTTGTAGCAGAGAAGTAGAATCTTAAATTGAATTCTATATCTAATAGGTAACCAGTGTAGGTTGAATAGTGAATATCACACTTTCTTTGTGGTAACCGATCACCTATGGGAGGTTCTAAACAATAGAACATTTCAAACGGTCTGCTCTGAAAGTGGTTGCGGTTGCTTACGAGAGGAAGGTCGCTTACGAGAGATTCCAGTTAATAATAAGTAACACTGATGTGTAGGAGGAATGTTTGCTATTTTGGAAAAGTGAACCCTTGGGAAGGTGATCGCCTAGAAGAGGCGGTCCCGAAGAGACGTTTGACTTTATTTGTTAGGTGGATTTAAAATAGGTTTCTTGACTTGGTTTATTTATATAATACGGGCTTTATTGTGTAGACTTGATTCCGGGGATCACAAAGGGGCGTGTGGAATGGCTAGAAAAGCTGACAGAGAAAAAATGTTCCCAGGGCAGTTCAAGATCAATGATCAAGACATCACACGTGTTTCATTGTTTCAATTGTTTGAAAGCCACTTACTGTAGACCATCCACCTGCGGACACCGTCCGTAAGCGAACGCCTCTAATAAGCTAAGCGAAAACCTAGAATTCACGGTCCCTTGATATGAAAGGAGTCAGTAAATGGAGACCCTGATTGATCTCTTGGTCCTGGATCCTGTCATTGCTGATGATGCATATAATTGAGCCATTTTCAAGTTACTTGTCAAGGGGATGAGATGTTAGCCAAGAATTTAGACAAATCATAAGTAACGATGTTGATAACCCAATGCTGTCTGATTGGCTATTGGGTAGTCTTCATGAATGCGCTGAGGTCATACAATACCATCATTATACCTTTATTCGCACTCTAGCCTTACTATCACCATGCCCCCCCGCCACACACACACACCATCACCATCATCGTTATCCTCGCCATAACCATCATTATCAGTCTTATGACCATCAGCCTCACTCTCACTCTGACCATCAGTATCATCACATGATGAACAAGGACTTTGCACAATATTACCAATAACCCCATTAATAAGCTGAATATATAAATTAAAGCTCAAACAAATTTGGAAGCACAAGCAGGGTGCTTTACTTTCTTAAGCCGAAAGTATGAAAGAACTCGTAAAACCTTGAAGTAACTGCACGATTATTAAATCTTGACTATGAAGCTTCGATGTCATACAAAACGTCCAATCCTGTACCCTTTTACATTGTCAAAATGCAGTGATGACGTTACTTAAAGTGGTGACCACGTGACCAGTTCTTCACCTTTTATCCGCCGTCTAACATTTCTAGATTTCTCAGAATTCTATGACAACCCTCCAGACTGGCCATGCAGTCGTAAATGGTCAAAACTGTTTACAAAAACAGCGATAAAGGTCTAGAAATGAAAAGGTATCTAAGACAGTAAAGAAATCATGGCCGCCACAGACCTGTTTCCAAGGAGCGATCAAGTGAAATACCAAAATTTTCAACATAAATTTATATTATAAGAAATTGTAACGACGCTTACTGGACATGCCTATAAAGATACTTGTAAAAGTTATGAATGTTCAAAGTCTGTGCTGGGCAATTAGCGCCTCCCCCTCCCCTCCTCTCCCCACCCCTCGCACTCTTCCACCCCCCGTCCATCTCACTACAGGCTGAAGGTTAACAAGACTCTCTTTAAAGTGAAATAAAAAGATGAATAGTAATTATGATAGCCAAAGCATAAAAGAAAGTAGGAAATGAGTGCTAACATATCATGTAGATATATAAAATCTGCTCACCCGCGACAAGCTGTGCACGAACTCAATTAGTCCTTTGCGCTATAATATCGCTCTACAATTAAAAATAATGTCCTTAATAAATCAAAAAAGATAACTTGGTGCAATCGTGTCAAATCTCAGCGTTAACGAGTGCCTGTGTTGCGCAGTTTTCAGTTGAGAGAAATATGGTGGCATTCGCCCGGGATGAACAAAAACAGCCGCACAACATTTAATTAGGAAACAGCAGTCTATCCAGAAACTAAGTGATCGACTTAGTACAGCTTCGTTTCCTTGGTGTGGAAGTTATCAACTTTACGATTCCCTTTAAGCACCTGAGTGACGATGCGGAAGACGTCTTGATTAAAATGACCGCCTTGTTGTGTGCCCTTTGACGAGTTTTGACTTGCTGGAACGAAGGAAATACCCTATCTTTGAAGCTATTGACATCCAGTAAGTTTCAAAGATAACAGATGACATGATGATGCAGTGTTCTGTTTATTTCCATTTCTCGTAAAAAGCCTCAACTGCAAACTACAACCGATCGCGAAGGCGACTTCATTCTTCTGTCCACACTTGAGGCTTGAAAGAACTTTCCGAGCTCACAGCCGGCAGGCTCGCCTGAGAAGGTCTCAGCTCAATATCCCGCCTTCTTTTCTTGCAAAGTCTTTTCAACGCATCTTTAAATATTGGCATCCGAAAGGTGTACACAAAACGATTGACCATGGAGTTTGCCAGTTGCGGAGCGTTCACGAGCCACACCACAAGCGGGGGAAAACACTGTGGGCAGAATCCTCTCACGATGTGCACAACAAAAGCTGGCAGCCAAACAACAAGCGACACAGCAATCACTAAAAACATTGTTCTTGAAAGGCGTAAGTTGTGTTGAGTGGATCGATTATTGTTCGGTGCTATTTCAGCTGGTGTATGATTCTTCTGACATCATGAAATAACATTTCTTACAAGAAAATAAACTATACTAACTTCCTCAGCAATGACAACCTTGAATTTTTTTATACATGGCTACCTGTGTTCACAGTTGGATCAAAGTGGTATTCCAATGTCCCACCATATATCTCTTTTTCTGGCACTGAGCAACTTCGAATGGCGGCTTTGTAAATCTTCTCTTATACTTTACCGTTAGATATCTGGAAATCAAGCTGAGTGCCTGCATTGCTTTCCTTATCACGGCTGCTTAACCTGGCTGATAAATGGGTTCTATACTCAGTTGTGGTGTGAAGGAGCATCCGGACTCAAAGCCATTCCGTTCATCAGAGCAGGTGTTATTTCAATGTTCTTCCGGCGTTTGCGAAGTAATCTCTTCAAAGCATCCTTAAAAACTGGAATCCTAAAGCTGTGCACAAATGGATTCACCATGGAATTGCCAGATGCAGCACGTTCACAAATCCCACCACGATCGGGGCAAAGCATTGCGGACAAAATAACCTGGCACTGTACACAACAAAAGCTGGCACCTAAAACACAAGGGACACGGCAATAACCATGAACACTGTTCTTGAAAGTCGTAAGTTTTGTTGGGCTGTTCGAATATCGTGAGTTGTTACTTGGGGTGTCGTGGAGAGCAATCGTTTGCGTATCTTAAAATAACTTACGCTTATAACCAGCAGAGAAACGAATAGCAAAATTTGGATAGTGCCCAAAACAATTCCCCTCTCCACCTTGGTGTGGTATACGTAAATCGATAACAGAGACAAACCTGCCACACACAAACCAACTACGAAAACGATGCTGAACGATGTAAACTCGGGTTGTCGTTAGACGATGACGAACCGCCCATAAAACTGCATAAACTCTTTCCAGAGAAATGAGAGCGAGGCAAAGCACTGAAGCACTCGATGTAATGCGTTGAAATGCTGATGAAGGATGCGTTTTTATGGTGTTCGTTATAGAAATTTTCTGAGTAGCGAGGACTATGGCTCGGCTATTCCAAAGAGAAAATCAGCGACTGCAAGGTTGATAAGGAGAATATAAGACGTATTTCGACGGTGGATCTTTGTGCAGAAGACAAAAATTGTAAAGGAGTTCCCAATGATGATTACTGTGGCCTCCAAAGCAAAGATAAGGATGAATATAACGTCCCTTAAATTTGGCATTTTGCTGTCAGGTGCTGTAATGTTTTGTTCCTCTTTCTAGCTAAGCTAACCTTTTTTGAAATTGTTCTTCGAAATGGTGTTTTTTTTTTTCAGTTTTCTTGCGTAAACAGACCTTACCTCAAGGTCAATGCCCAAAGTACTTCCCTGCGAAACTGAAGGAGGTGCGATGAATCACGTTTTGTATATTCAAATTACCGAATTGCCTTATGACCAATATATTATTCTGATCAGTTGTTTACCAAGCGTAATCATTTTGTCAAACGCAGATACGTCGTCACCGAAAACGTTTTAGACGAACAAAAACAGAGGAAACGTTAGGTGCACTTCAGTACAGCTGCGTGGGAAAATATAAATCGTTCTATCCTGATATTAACCTCAATCGACTTTATTCAGAGACCTCAATAAGATATTTACATTGAATTTGCTAATGGACATCCTTGTGTTTGTTTTTAATAATCTGCTCTTGAAAATTTTTGCAATGATCTTCGAGGTGCGCAACATAACCTGTTTTTTCGGCGGCCGAACACAGAGGCTCTCAAGAAGAGTTTTCGTTATAGGGAGAGTCTGTCAGCGGATGCTAATCAGGCCACCACTTTAAAGTGGTCTTATACCCAAACACCACTTTTTCTCCAAAATCAAACTCTTTCAGAAGAAACCCCCACCATGCAACTCGTTGCCATGAGTGATGACAAAAACAATGGTGTTTGAGTGCTTGGTTGCCACGGCAACAGAACAAGCTTTTGTAAGATCTCTTTAAAAGTGCTTCTTTTTTAAACAAAAATGAGCAAAAGCACTTACTCAGTGAGGTAAGAAACAATTTTGTACAAGTTATGCTTGTATTGATCTAGGTACTGAACCTAAAGTTGTAGACTGACTCTGCTTATTTGCAGAGAGAAAAATCTTCAAAGTTTCACTTTGCCAGAAAAGGATGTTTTTAGCCTGGACTTACCATCTGTCTTTTTCAAGGTATACAAGAACAATTTAACGGATTGGCTTTATTTTGATTCATTGCCTAGAGGCTTTATCTACCTTGAATTTCAACCCAAAAAAGCTAGTAAAAGTAAAAGCATAGGAAGAGATTAGTGTTTGCAATTTACAAATTCCATGCCAGTTTCAAATTTCAAACCTGCATAGGGTCAAGAAAAAAATTGCTGTAGTCAGGTTTTGCCATCTTTTCCAGCAATATCAGTGCAAAAGTGTTTGTT
>JAEMWC010000304.1:582500-592500 GCA_016490735.1 Pachyseris speciosa | reverse complement strand
TTGAGGCTTGGTTAAATCTATATATTACAAATTTTACTAATGACTTATAAATTTGCAGTTCTTTATCTTTCATAACAGATTATTATTATTATTATGATTATTATTACTATTATTATTAAACAAGCATTGAACTGTAAAAGTGCAACAGAGAAGCATTAAGTACTGTTTAAAAAACTAGCATTTGGGAATTATCAGGTTTAAAAACTCGAGGTGAAGCCGAAAGGTTTTACACCTGATAACACACTACAGCGAGTTTTTTGAACGGCTTCAAAAACATGCGTTTAAAAGTGTACCTCATCGGAAATAAACAATTGCGCCTTAGTGCAAACAGGAAATTAGCATTCAGAAAAAACAAGTGGACTTCATAAGCAGTATGGTAGCTTTAAAAGCGTGCTAATTTCCTTCGGTCTTCATTCTTAGTTGTCAAAACGGCTAGATTTCAGCACAGCCCCATACATCAATTATGTATACATATTGTCCTTCAAATTCTATTCATTGTCGCCATTCTTGGAACAGGGTTAGTATGACAGTGACAAATGTATAATTAATGGGGCTGTGCGCAAATGTTATCGAACAAAGAAGCAGTGGATGAAGAAGGTGGGTTCTACGTTGAACGGCACCGTAAAATCCAAAGTCTATAGATGCAAGCATTGCTAACATGACGGCAGAGTCGTTGAATTTTTGGTTGACAGTATCTGTTCAGGAAGTCTGCAAGGAGAATGCATGGGGAATTGTAAAAACCCAGAAGTTTGTACAGCATTATCTGCGGATTACAACCGTGTAGGTGAATAGTTCCGATTTCCCCTTGGTAGGCCGAGTGAAGGCCAATGTGACCTCTTGTTGTGATAAAAATCGATTAGTAATATTAAAATTAATGCTGCCTGACGTTTCCATGTACTACCACTATTATCAAGGCCAAATAACTGTTTCTTTGTGGTTTTAATAAATAAATCACAGCCCGTGAGACATTTTGTTTCTTTTGTGATTAAGTAAATAATTTCAGCTTGCAATCAAAGTTAAAACGAACTTTGAACGTTGTATCTCGCAGGACGATCTCAAACAAAATTGTTTGTTTGTTTGTCCTTCTTTGCCGATTCAGTTTTGATTGGTTGGTGGATTGCTGTGTAAAATTTTCACTTATTTTTAATCTTAAAACCATCGATCACATCTGGCTGACGTCCTGTATTGCTATCCTGATCGTGGCTGCTTAACATGGCTGAAGTATGGGTTCTATGCTCAGTCTGTAGCATGAAGGAGCCATCCGCACTGAAAGCCATTCCATTCGCCAGAGTCGGTGTTATTTCAATGTTCTGCCGGCATTTGCGAAATAATCTCTTCAAAGCATTCTTAAACACTGGCATCCTAAAAGTATACACAATTGGATTCACCATGGAATATGTCAGATGCAGCATATTCACAATTCCCACCACGATCGGGGAAAAGCATTTCGGACAAAAGTCTTTGACAGTATACACAGCAAATGCAGGCACCCAAAACACAAGCAACACGGCAATCACCATGAACACTGTTCTTGAAAGTCGTAGGTTCTGTTCGGTTGATCGAATATCGTCCCTGGCAATTTCGAGTGGGGTGAAGTGTAATGCTTTGCGTATCGTGAGATAACTTACAGTTATAACCAACAGAGAAACGAAGAGGAAAATATGGATAGTGCCACTAACAACTCCCCTCTCCACCTTCGCGTGGTATACGTAAATCGATAACAGAGTCAGTCCTGTCCCACACAAACCAACTACTCAAACGAAAACGATGCTGAAGATGTAAACTCGAGTTGTCGTTGGACGATGACGGACCGGCCATAAAACTGCATAAAATCTCTCCAAAGAGATGAGAGCGAGGAAAAGCACTAATGCACTCGAGGCAAGGTGTTGAGGTGCTGATGAAGGATTGTGTTGTGTACTTCTGTGTTGTCCTTTTACGCTATTCATTGTAGGAATTTTCGCAGTAGCGAGGACTATGGGCTCGGCTATTCCCACGAGCAAATCAGCAACTGCAAGGTTTATAAGGAGCAAATCAGCCCCTTTTCGTGGGTGTATCTTTGCGCAGAAGACAAAAATTGTGAACGAGTTCCTAGTGATGATAAGTGTGGCCTCCAGAACAGAGATAAAGATGAATATATCGTCCGTTATATTTGGCATCTTTGCTGTCACGCGTTGTGGCCTTTTGATCTCCTTTCGAGCAACTCTAACTTTTCAAGTTTTTTCTGTGAAATTTAACGAAAAGTGTTATCTTCCAGTTTTGTTGAGGCCTTAGCTCTCTACAATGTACAAAGTACTCCCCTGCATTGATGAAGGAGGTGCGATTAGTCACGTTTTATTCAAATTCGTCACGTATATTCAAATTAGAAAATTTTCTTTTGACCAATATATTTTTTTAATCATATTTGTAACCAAGAATTTTCAATTTTGTCGAAAGCCCGAAACGTTTTAGAGGAAAGACAAGAGAAGAGACATCAGAAGCACTTACTTCGGACCAGCTCACATCTGTACGTGGGAAAATATAAATCTCTCTATGGTTATATTACCCTATAATCGACAGTAATAGTCATCATTATATATTTACATTGAATTTGGGAATGGTTTTCCCTTTGTTTGTTTTTAATAATGTTCTTCGATCTTGAGAAATGTCGCCAAGGTCTTTGCATTATGGAATTTATCGATTTCCAAAATAACAATTACAGAATGGGGAGTGCGAGGACGGTGAGCAGGTCATCAATTAATCTATCTCCCTTCAAATATGATCATTTAAACAACATCAGCCAAAATGGTATTTCAATGTGAAATATTAATCACGGCATTTGTTTGTTTTGGCTTATGTGTAGGTGGTTACTGATGCGCGCGGTGGCCAAGGAACCGTTTGCCATTTACCTTTTATGATGGGGATCATTGGTCTAGTATATAGTAATTAAGGTAAAACTGGTAGTTTTTACCTCACTATGTGCGCGTTAAACGCAATTAAGAGAAAATAAATCGCTTATAAATATTCAAAAAGATGTCCTAACATGACAAAATTTTCTAACATTGAAGTTTGATATAACAAGTGTCATGCTACTGACTACATCCCAAAACCTTGCACGTTCTCCATCTTTCCTAACAGATTATTATTATCTTCTTCTTCTTACTATTCTTTTTCTTCTTCTTCTTCTTCTTCTTCTTCTTATTATTATTATTATTATTACAACTGTTATTGATTACTCTTGGATAAGAGCAAGGACATCCTTTGCTTTATTAAGATCCGCACTAGTCTGCCTTAGAGGATCGAGAGCTAGAAGAAAAGCCTTTTGTATTGTGTATTGGAGGATTGTCCAATACACACGCACTGTATCGATCCGTATAACCGCTGTGAAGATCCGTACGGAGCGTACGGAGCGTAATCCAAGCAGTTGATCCGTAAAGAGCAGCATACGCTTCGAGAATTGCATCTCATTAGTGGGAGTTAGAATATTTTCGTGGATATGATGGAGTGGGTGGGCATACGTTTTGTCGATCCGTACGGAGCGTACGGAGCGTAAACCTAGCAGTTGATCCGTAAAGAGCAGCATACGCTTCCAGTATTGCATCTCATTAGTGGGACTTGGATGATGTTGGTGTCGGTGGCCACAAGGCTTTTCGATCCGTACGGATTGTACGGAACGTAAACCTTAGGAGTCGATCCGTAATGAGTGGCGTGCGCTCCGCGAATAGGAAAAAACAATTTCAGTGAAACCGTATCATTCGGAGACCTCGTTATAACGGCAACTTTTTCTCGCTCCGACAAACGCGCATACACACATTTTCTTATAAGAAAACGCGGCCACCCAGTTAATGTGCCAAATTGTTATGTCCTGTTTGTGGCCGTATTAATAGGGCTCCACTGTAACACAAAACATCGTGTTGAAGCAAAGGCTTTTGTAGCATACGCCGGAACAAATAACATAATGGCGGTCGGGGCACGCAGGATAGAGCGTCGGAAGCTAAATTCTAACGGAGTTCCAGAGTTTATTTACAAAAACTCGCGCTAAAGAAAACAAATTTATCAAAGATTACTGCATTTATAACCTGAATATTTGCCCATAAGTAATATCATGGACGTAAGTGAGACATTTTTATAACAATGGAAATTAATCGAGCAATAAAGCGAAAAACACATCACAAAAGAAGCGAAACATGTGATGTAACTTACCAAGAGAATGCAATTGAATAATTTATATAGGATGTGTGGCATTTGATTGGTAACTGCTGCCATGACCAAAATTCAGTAACTTTTGCTCTCACGAGATCATTCCATCCACAACGGTGAATACACCTCGAGCATACCGTGACACGGTCCGATACCTGAAAAAGCGTCAAAGCTCCGACGAAAGAGGGTAACTTTTTAAAATTATCAACGACGACGCTTTCTTCCCGCTGAAGAGTTTCCAAGAGAAGCGCTTCTCTTAGCAGTGGAAACTTCGATAATCGCTAACTCGCCGAAATGGCTTCAAATCGACCTGAGAAGCTGGCAAATGACAAAGGATACAACAAGGGAACAAAGTAAGTCATGAAAACGTAAAACTTGTAGGATGTGGCTGGAGTGACAAGGATACTTCACAAATTAATGTGATCAAGTAAGCTGAAGCCACTCTAAGGGCACTAAGGCCGCAAGGTAGCGGGCATTACTCCTTAAATCTACCAAAGCAAAGATTGAGCCCAAGCATTAGCAGCCATGGACAGCTGTTTCGGCCTTATTAGGCCTCATCAGCATGGCATAGCTAATGCTCAGGCTCAAGTACCCACATATCAATAAAACAAGCAATGAAAACGTAAGGCTTGTGGGATGTGGCTGGAGTGACAAGGATACTTCACAAATTAACGTGATCAAGTAAGCTGAAGCCACTCTAAGGGCACTAAGGCCGCAAGGTAGCGGGCATTACTCCTTAAATCTACCAAAGCAAAGACTGAGCCCAATCATTAGCAGCCATGGAAAGCTGTTTCGGCCTTATTAGGCCTCATCAGTATGGCATAGCTAATGCTCAGGCTCAAGTAACCACATATCAATAAAACAAGCAATGAAAACGTAAAGCTTGTGGGATGTGGCTGGAGTGACAAGGATACTTCACAAATTAACGTGATCAAGTAAGCTGAAGCCACTCTAAGGGCACTGAGGCCGCAAGGTAGCGGGAATTACCCCTTACATCTACCAAAGCAAAGATTGAGCCCAAGCATTAGCAGCCATGGACAGCTGTTTCGGCCTTGTTAGGCCTCATCAGCATGGCATAGCTAATGCTCAGGCTCAAGTACCCACATATCAATAAAACAAGCAATGAAAACGTAAAGCTTGTGGGATGTGGCTGGAGTGACAAGGATACTTCACAAATTAATGTGATCAAGTAAGCTGAAGCCACTCAAAAGGCACTAAGGCCACAAGGTAGCGGGCATTACCCCTTAAATCTACCAAAGCAAAGATTGAGCCCAAGCATTAGCAGCCATGGACAGCTGTTTCGGCCTTGTTAGGCCTCATCAGCATGGCATAGCTAATGCTCAGGCTCAAGTACCCACATATCAATAAAACAAGCAATGAAAACGTAAAGCTTGTGGGATGTGGCTGGAGTGACAAGGATACTTCGCAAATTAATGTGATCAAGTAAGCTGAAGCCACTCTAAGGGCACTGAGGCCGCAAGGTAGCGGGCATTACTCCTTAAATCTACCAAAGCAAAGACTGAGCCCAATCATTAGCAGCCATGGACAGCTGTTTCGGCCTTATTAGGCCTCATCAGCATGGCATAGCTAATGCTCAGGCTCAAGTACCCACATATCAATAAAACAAGCAATGAAAACGTAAAGCTTGTGGGATGTGGCTGGAGTGACAAGGATACTTCGCAAATTAATGTGATCAAGTAAGCTGAAGCCACTCTAATGGCACTGAGGCCGCAAGGTAGCGGGCATTACTCCTTAAATCTACCAAAGCAAAGACTGAGCCCAAGCATTAGCAGCCATGGACAGCTGTTTCGGCCTTATTAGGCCTCATCAGCATGGCATAGCTAATGCTCAGGCTCAAGTACCCACATATCAATAAAACAAGCAATGAAAACGTAAAGCTTGTGGGATGTGGCTGGAGTGACAAGGATACTTCACAAATTAATGTGATCAAGTAAGCTGAAGCCACTCTAAGGGCACTGAGGCCGCAAGGTAGCGGCCATTACCCCTTTACATCTACCAAAGCAAAGACTGAGCCCAAGCATTAGCAGCCATGGACAGGTTTTGGTAATTCTATAGTGGACGTGGCTGTGAGTGAAATTGTTGTTAAAAGCTTTAGTTAAATTCTCAAGCTCGTGGGAAAGAAAAACAGAGTCAAGGAAATCAATTAGCTCTACTTTGCACGTACTTTATAATCACATCACGAAATTTCAATATGAAGGAATTAAATTTTCTAATAAGCCAAATATTATATTCAAGGCCTTTATATAAAATAAGTATTTCCATGCAATTTTTATGTACCATGAAAACGCCTTTAGCAATTTTTTTTAAAATCTTATTTTAAAACTAGAAAACAATGTGGATCAGATGGTATTTTGGAATCAGTGTAGTTGTCTACGTCTGGCGTATTTGTTCCCCCCCCCCAAAAAACATTTCAGCTCAGTGGTTTATGCATAATGGTAAACATTGTACCTAAAAAGCCGATATTGCTCCCTTTCCCCACCCCCTTGAGTACCGAAGCTACTCAGTAAGAATCCCTTAAATATCCCAAGCTAAAATACATCCCAGAAGATTTAACTTCCCCATGCACTTATAGAACTTGCCCTTTGGAGGTGCTAGATTGTTATATTAAGGGTAATTTCCTGCGGGGGGAGTGTTGGCGGAGGGGGTGGGGATTAACTAATTTTGAAACAGAAAACTCCTTTGAACAGCAAGTCTTCTCCCAATCTGAAACAAATGTAGTCCCAAGATGTATATTAACAACAAATATTCGGTACGAAAACTAAGCATATAGTGTCAATCAATTCCATAATGAGTATATTGGTACTTTATAATTGATTATCCCGTGATGTTAAAACATCTTGCTAGCTATGATTTGTATTACTGCATATGTCTGTGTTTTCTTCTGCTGCATAAATCACTTCATTTAGTAAATTATGTGTCGTTGGAGGAAAATTATCCGGGACGTGACCAAAACATTTTACATGCGTAGAATTCAATTAACATTGCCTTCCATCTTGGGGAGCATGCATAACATAAGATAACAATTAAAGCACGTAAAATGAAAAGTAAACATCTAAGATAATTATCACAAGTTAATGGACTGATGGCAGAATAGAAGGAAATTAGACAACTTGATAAAACAGCAATACCACTTGTTTATTGATATGAGACAGTTTGTCCACCACCATCTGTAGTGCCTCTTGCCAAATGCTGTGTTCTGCTACTATGGATTTCTAACTGACTTCATCAGTCGAGGAGAATTTCTTCGATTAACAAATGAACGTTATTGGACACGTGCATTATTCATGGAGAATAAACCTATTTGAATGCATGCACGAGACCGATCAGTTACCACAGTTGAATCAACATGAATTGAGTTCTTTTTTCGTATTTAAATTGGGCGTCAGTCCCCTTTGGATATTTCAGTTAACAAAGTACATTTTCTCGTGTCGAATTTCACCACAGAAAGCAACCCGAACCCACTAAGGAACGAAGATTAAAGAGCCACACAACATCTGGCAAAGATATGCTAAACTCAACGGCCATTACGCTTATCACTATAAATTCATTGGAGGCAGTCTTTATCATCATTGGGAATTCGCTCGCAATTTTTGTTTTCTGGACACAGATCCCTCGTCAAAAACGAACTTGTCTTTTGCTTCTAAACCTTGCAGTCGCTGATTTGTTGGTGGGAATAGCAGAGCCCATAGTCCTGGCTCGTGAGAAAATACCTAGAATGAGACCAGGTGGAGAACAAATTGGAATTATAACAAGCCCTGCTTCAGCACTTCAACTACTAGCGTCAAGTACATCGGTGTTTTTTCTCGCCCTTGTTTCTTTAGAAAGAGCTTATGCGGTAATACGGCCAATCCGCCATCGTTTAACCAACATTCGAGTTTATAAATTTGGTGTCACTATCGTCTGGGTAATTGGCTTATGTATGGCTGGCCTGACTGTAACATCGATCTATGAAGCTACTGTGGATGGGGGAATTGTTCTTGGAACTATCCATATCTTCCTTCTTATCTCTTTATTTGTTATATGTATCAGCTATCTCAGCATACGCACTCGATTGCGTCACACACCAGCCCAAATAGCATCCAATAGTGGTCGATCCATCGAACGTAATTTGCGACTTTCAAGGACAGTGTTTATGGTGATCGCCGTGTCGCTTGTGTTCTGGGTGCCAGCGTTTACTGTGTACACTGTGAAAGGATTTTGCTCAAAATGTGTTTTCCAATCTGTGTTTTCAGTTGTGAACGCTTTGCACCTGGCAAATTCTATGGTGAATCCATTTGTATACACTTTTAGAATGCCAATATTTAAAGATGCTGTGAAGAAACTGTGGCGCAAGCGACGACAGAACGCTGAAATAAGACCAATTGAAAGGAACAGAGTGACTTTAAGTTCAGTCGCTTCTCTCACGTTACAAATGGAGACCGATGCCATCCATAGTGCACCCGTGCCATACATTCAGCAGCACAAACAGAGTAACGAAGAAAGTCAAGCAGGTTTCAGCGGCGGTTCTTAGGTAAAGAGAAATGAAAATACGCATATGAATCTGGTAAACTTCACAGAATAAAACAATTATACTGAGTGCATCGCTGTGAATGTCTATAGCTTTCCGGAAGGAAGGACATTAACGCATGTCAAACAACAGTTGTATAAGATTCTTAAGCTTCGGCGAGATGTTTTCTGTGCTCAACAGAGGTGTAAATATTTACGGAACCAATAAGGCTTGCGATTCGGCCATGCAGCATGCTTCCTAAAAGTTACTTGGAAAAAGCATTGTCACACCCAAGTGGCTCGGATATGTGCGATGGGTCATTTTTCTTCATAAGCTGCACCTTCCGGAATGGGGAACGATTTCCGCAGACAACGCGTACGGAAACCTCATCTTCCATGTGGACTTATGTTCCTACAAAGGACGGTCACTGTTTAGGAATCAACACTTATTTTCAGACAACACAGAAACCATAGAAGATTAGCTTGTTGATGCAGTTACCAGTTACTGTTCAGTGCTGGTTGTTTTGGCTGTTAGTGTCTATAGTATACTGGTACTCAAAGAGAACCCTCGTGATAGACGCTTTCTGGACACTGACATGTACACTTTTTCTGATCATGACACTGTGCGTATTATCATCGTTGGAATGATGATATGCATCTGTGCCAAATTAGGAGAAAATACCAAAATTGGCCCCCTCCTCGTTCTTTAAAGGAGCAGTATCATGGGAATTATCCGATATTTTGACCAAAAATTCTCTAAGTCAATTTTCAGATCAGAGACCTTTTCATTCATGATTTGCTTCTGGATTAACAGTGAGATAAAATCAAGTTACAAGAAAAAATGAGCCATAGTAAATTAATATATAGATTTAGCCAAGCCTAAAAGCGGATCTCCACGACTATAATTTTTTTTAATGGTATTGAACAACTTCGCATGGCTTTGCTTGCGCCAATATTTTACGCTTAGAGCAGTAACAACAACAACAACAACAACCCTGGAAATGTTTCTGAATGCCTATGGTTACAGCTCAGACCCCGCCGGCTCCCCAGGTCAGTTTCGTCAGTGCTACTGGCTGTCATATACCTTCCCCCCTATGCGACCACCCAGGACAATAACGATCTTTATAATCATGTCCAAGCAACAGTCGACTCGTACTCGTTGGAGCATCCTGAGTGTCTGATTTGCGTAGTTGGCGACTTCAACCCCAACTCGACTAATATCTCGCCGGCCCCATTTAAGCGTATGTGCGGTCTCACACAAATCGTCAAGGTATTTACAAGAGACACTGGGATCCTAGATTGGTGCCTGACCAACTCC
>JAEMWC010000304.1:575000-577500 GCA_016490735.1 Pachyseris speciosa | reverse complement strand
AGAGGATCCAAGTTTTAAGCTTTTCCTGAGAAGAAATGTTTTGCTCCCCCCTTTTGTCAATTGAAAATTCACCTTCCAGAGTACAATAAAAACCCGCAACTAAGAACCTACATTTTTGGGAGGTATCCTAAACAGGTTATTATATAAATGGTAGTTAACACAATTTTAGGCTACTTAGGTTCTTAAAATAGGTTCTCAATTCTGGAGTAAAGCAAATAAAAGTCAGCTGCAAAACAACATGGTTATTGGCCTATTTCCTATTTTCTATTAAAAAAAAACTCATTTTTACAGTAATGAGAATCTGCTTTTTTCTTCAAATAGGTTTCTTGCACTGCAGCTGTAATGTACTAATATGATTTTAGAAAATAAGGACCTGTTTTCAATTTTTAGGCTAAATAGGTTCTTGTTTACAGGGGGTATAAAATCCAAATTTTAGGCTAACCGGTTCTTAATTTTCAGGTTCTTAGTTACGGGTTTTTACTGTATCTATAAACTAGTTCCTGATTTTTATGCCTTTTACGCGAAGAACTTGGAAAGAAGATGAAGTCGTTTTGGTCAAAATGAAGAAACCAACTAAATGTGAAATCTCGAGCCGCAGAAAGCGCGCGAAAAATTAAGCCTCGTTTTGGTTTGGGTGTCCCACATCTGGCTTGAGCCTGCGATCCAATCCCAAGCCAATAACTGGTCAGCAGTCAACTTCAAAAAAACAGCTGACCTCGATGAGCTTTAAACTTGAGCCCGCGATATGGTCATGTGATATTGGTCAGCGGATACCTTGTTTTGACAGCTGTCAATTGACCAGAACATGAATGTCGAGGAGATGTACGTTGTAAACTAGGTGGTCAACTGGAGTATGGCCGTCATGTTGGATTATTATTATTAATGGGACATTGCACATCCCATACATGGAAAAGCGAACGTACAACTGTACGTACGTACGACGTACGTACGGTGACCAAAACCAAATTTTCTCCAACAGATGGGTTACCATATTTTTTAATGTTATGAAAACCACTGGCAAAAAACCGTGAACGATCAAACTTGCTCTACGTTGGATCAAAGATAGATCGTGACCAGTCAAAAAATAATAAAATGTAGGGAAATACTGCAAGGGCTGGTCAAACAACGTGTAAAGGAGTAAATACGATATTTCGGCTGGCCAACACCAGCCTTCTTCAGGTTTATTGAAGGAAAACGCGAGCGTACATGGTATTTATATTCACCGGAAATGACATGAAATAGTACGTGATGAGTCAAAGCTACAGGAAAATAACAAGGCAACTAAAATGTATAAGATTTAAATAATACAGAAAAAGAGTTGGAATAAAGCCTGAAAACTTAACTTAACAAATCGAATGTGGTTTAGCGTTGTCTATACTCTTATCGACAACGATATTCGTCATCACAGTGGTCAAAATGTTGTGGACTCACGAGGCGCAGCCGAGTGAGTCCACAGCAAATTTTGACCACATTTCATCGCGTATGAGAGCGTCTACAGTTTCGTGATCAGAGGTAAGTTGTGACCATCGAACCTGTGCTTCTCTAGGATAACGTCATCAACGTTCTCTTCGTCTTGGCTTGGAATTTCTAGCTTCAGTCTCCAAGTTTCGTATGAAAGTTCTACTAATTTTTCTTTCAAGTATATTGCTTCCCCTGAGAGCTACACGGTACACCGTGAGCTGATAAATACGATCGCAGGGCGTCCACCTTTAACTTTTTAAACCATTCTCTGCTAAGATCGTTTAAATTATCGATACATTCTGCCGAATCGGGGCACCAGGAGCAGGAAGTACAATCGCGGACATTTTCTTCTGAAGGCAAGCAAAATTTGAACAAACAGCGAACAACAACTTGGAATACAAGATTCAGCGGCTGATTCAGCGTTGCCTGCATGAGCCTCGTGCTTGGGCCCGTGATTATACAAAACTGCAGTTTAATTTCAAGAATGGGCTATTCTTCGATTCGCTCCGACGAAGGGCTAACGCTCGAAACGTCAGCTAATCGAATCCCTGTACGGTGGTCAATTTACATTATCATCTTCGTTGATAAACCAAATTTTCGTGTTTCACTCCCCAACGACGCAGCGACACAATTTCTTTAGAAACTCATTCCCCACCTCTTGCTCAGCCATGGAGCTAAATTGCCAGAAAAGCCCCTGTTACACCTGTTGCAATCCTGACTCTTTGTCCTGCGCGTAGCGCATCATGTATTTGGTCCCTTTGTTGATTGGTTAGTGGCACCATTTGCATTTGCTGTCGCTGGCTCAGACAGTTAACTGACAACCGCTCTATCAATTTAATAATCACAGCCACTACCAGTTTAATTGAATTAGTCGTCATTCTCGGACTACATGGTTAAGCGGGTGGATACTGGATCTTGGCAGTTTAATAGTTGTAAGAAGATCTCAGCACTGCTCAGTGTGATCCAGCGTGGTGAAGGTATCGTATTATCTTTTCTTCAGACACCTCGATGTAATATTAGCACTTCGATCCCTTGGCTG
>JAEMWC010000304.1:535000-565000 GCA_016490735.1 Pachyseris speciosa | reverse complement strand
ATTGAAAAAGAGGTAGAGCGACTCACATTATCAGTGCCGTTGCTCTGGGAGATATATCCTGACATTACCTCACGATAAATGATTGAAAAAGATCGTTAAAATATTTGCTAATGTTTTTGCTAATGTACATCCTAGGTATACGCTTTCATGAGGTATTTGATATTGCACAAATCCGCCACGATGAATGCAATATTACACTTGAGAAACTCCGAAGGTAAAGGAAATTACAAAGAAAAGAACGCTTAGCATGATATCCACTAATGTATTTCCCTGCCAATGTGACGATTTAATAAATACTGCAAGCGTGTTACAGCATCAAATTATAAAGATGTCTTCATTTGGAATATTTATAGCGGCTTTGTCTTTCATCTATGAGTAGGCACTTAGCTGTGTCAAACGCGAAGGCCAACCACTTTCTATTTATCATTCGCGATGGGGATTATTAGCTCAGTTGTATAAATAAAACGTGCAGATCTGTGTCCCTAGATACTCTGTAAACACAGTTGGAAAAATACATTGGCTGATTTAAATATTCTGTATTCCCAAGAGTGAAAACAGCGCTGATGTTGTTGTTTAATATCAAACACACGAGTCATTGTATCTTGTACTTTCGCAGTTTTTTCTTTGTTCACAATAGAATATGGGAAGAAAAATACGGTACTGAATTGAAAAACTGTTAACTTCAATATAAAAATTAAATATTTTGTAAAGTAAAAAAGTTTTAGTCTTAGTTTATGCAAATGTGCTAGCTTTTTTTTCTGGACAAACGGATCTGTTTTTGTCTCCACTTTGTTCACTAAAGGTTTGGTTCCGCAGGGCATAAGAAGGACAGAACGAGTGATTGAGAAACGAGGCAAAAGTTAGACGCTTGCTGAGCCGCACAGTACATGCCATGATTACTACGTAAACTTGTAAGAAGCGAAATTTGCAAATATGACGAAAACAGAAAAACAATACTGTCTATGCTAACTTTAACGCAGTAAAAGAGAATGTACCACTGACCTTTTGCTACTACTGCTACTAGTCGTTCATTTTATCTTTAACACTTTTCAGTAAAACAAAAACAAACAAACAAACAATCAAACAGAAAAAAAAAATTAGTCAATATGCCGATGACACTACTATGATTTTAGATGGATCAAAAGTGTCTTTTTTGCGGTCTATTTTTCTTTTATATGCTTTCGCTTTGATCTCTGGTCTTCGTGCAAATTATGAAAAATCGGAATGTTTTTGGATTGGATCACGAAGTTCTTCTACAGATATTTATCCATCAGGAAAACCAATTCAACTGGCGGATAAAAAGGTTTCGCTCTCGGAACTTGGTTTTCGACTGTCAATGAGCTCAAGCAGGTCAATTTTGCTGACAGACTTGAAAAAATGAAGAACATTTTAAACAGCTGGTCAGCAAGGAGATTAACTTTACTGGGTAAAATTACAATTATAAAAAGTTTAGCGGTATCACAAATCGTCTATGTATTATCTTCCCTCCCAACTCCCAGAGGTTTGCTGAAGGAAATCAATTCTCTACTTTACGAGTTTTTGTGGGATGGTAAAGGTGATAATATTAAGAGGACTCAAATTATAAATAAGTATGATGAAGGCGGCTTGAAAATGGTGGACGTTCACAGCTTTAGTAAAGCCCTTAAAACAAAATGGGTAGTAAATTATCTCAATGATGATAGTCATGGTAAGTAGAAGCTGTTTTTTGAATATTACTTGCAAAAACATGGCGGTAAGATGCTTTTCCAGTGTAATCTGAAGAATGAGGACGTACCTTTGCTTAAACTAAAGAACGCCTTCCTAGAGGAGATTGTGCAAATTTGGTCGAATATCAATTATACCGACGAGGAGCAGGATTTCGGCAATTCATGCATTTGGTACAATTCGTTGATAAGGATTGACCACCGCCCCTTTTTCTACCAATCATGGTTTAATGCAGGGGTAAAGTTGGTTAATGCTCTACTGGATTCCTTTCCTGTTAATTGGAAGCAAACCTATTCCTTGCCTTTTTTATGTACGAAAGAAACAAAATTTAGGGTTTTTCAATTCAAGTTTCTCCAACGGAGAATCCAGCTAACGACTTTCTTTACAGAATTGAGATCCTCCCGACTAACCTCTGCACGTTTTGTGGAGAAGTCCCCGGCAGAAACTCTAATGCATCTTTTTTGGAATTGCGAATACAGCCAACTCCTTTGAAAAGAGGTCCTGGCATGGATAAAAGACAAGCTTTATCAGTCTGAGGGTCACTCTCTTTCCTGCCTCATGTGCCTCGGTTTTGTGAATGAATCCTCTGACCCACTGGTTCAACATCTTCTTTTTATTGCTCGACACTATATATATACTTGTAAACTTAAAAATACGACTCCAGCGCTGACGATTTTTATAGAACTAGTTATAATAAACAGCGCCCAAATTGAGAAAAGGTTTGCTTTTGAGACAAATGCCTCGTTACATTTGAAACGAAATGGTTTTGGCCGGTTCCTTCCTCTTCTCCAGACAGTAGTTTCCAATCTCTTTTGGAGGTTTAGATATAGAAAAAAGTAGTATCTGGGATGGGGGAGAGTGTAACATGGGTAAGTAATGCAGTAACGTGTCAATTGAGTTATAGTATGTAATATAATAATAATATATAATGTTTCTAAATGTAATTATAAAATATTTAAGATAGTACGCGCCCACTCATTGGTTAATAGGTGTGTTTAGATGAGAGTATGTAAACAGGATTGTGACGTCACGCTGTATTTTACGGTACAATTTGAAAACATTTCAAACTTTTAGCAGGACTCGTAAAGCAATTTAAAGTACAAATATTAAGGAAATGGAGAAATAATTGCCAAATTTCGAATTGGGATTTAGCTATCTCTTTCCCCGTGAGCCCGACGAAAGAAAGCAAAAGAAAAACCACAGCGCTTTGCCTGCCTCTATGATCGTGAGCTAGGTGACCTAAAGCGAAGCTAAGAGGCAAAAGAAGTGGCAAAAACATCAGTGACACAAGTGACTTGTGTCACTGATGTTTTTACCACATTTTGACGTCTTCTGTGATCTATTACTGAACAGACGCACGGCAACATGGAATCTATTTGTTTTATATCATAAAGAAACAAAATGCAAGCGAAAAACTTGTTTATTTTCACATTTCTGGAAAAAAGTGGGTCGTGATGACGTAATCTGTGCATCTGTCCTCTAATAGATCATAGCTAAGAACCAATCACAACGCGCGAACTATTCACCTTATTATATGAATAGAGATAGACCACTACATCGGGAACTATGTCCCCTACTCTTATCGAACAGTGTGTGGGTTCTTTAACGTCCCACAGATTATTAGGTTCAAGTGTTGTGAGACGGGACCTACGGTTTATCGTCCTTATCCGAGAAGACTAGAAAGTCTAACCATTTGCAGATGTTATTACAAAGGCAGCACTTTTCTCCTCAATTATTTAAAGACCCTAAGTGTTGGTCCGGCCGGGGTTTGAATCCGCGACCTCCCGCACGCTAGTCCGGTGCTCTACCACTGAGCTAACCGGTCGGCGGTTATGGGTTAAAATCCGCTCCAAGCGGCTCCCTTAGGGCATTCCATCTATTATTGTTGGAACTTTTTAACATCCGCCAAGCGCAACAGATTCCTTGATTTTAAACTACCTGTACGAATCGCTATCAAAATTTTTCCTGACTGCGGCCTCTATCTCTTGGCGGATTTCAACAAGTTGAACTGGTCTCGTTTCAGGAACGCTTTTGGTCGACATCAAATAGTCCCGTTTCCAAATCGTGGACATAGTAAACTAGACTTTGTTTTTACCAATCTCAGCGCCTTTTATGATGTGCCCAAAACGTCGCCTCCTTTTGGGCTCTCCGATCACTATACTGTGGAAGTACAACCTCTGCCTAGACAGGACTGTCCGAAGAATAAAATCCTGCTGAAATCAAGAGACAACAAATCGTCTGGCCATGCGGAGTTATCTCGACGAAAATTTGGTTTATCAACGGAGTTGATAATGTAAATTGTCCAGCGTACAGGGATTCGATTAGCTGACGTTTGAGCGCTAGGCCTTCGTCGTTGATAATTTTTACATTTTAGTAGTATTTAGAATCACACTTGTAACTCGAAGATACTAGCTTATCTTTAGCTACTCTAAATTCGAGGATAAATAAAGTGTATGTATGTATGTATGTATGTATGTATGTATGTATGTATGTATGTATGTATGTATGTATGTATGTTGACACTGGAGTATGCTAGCTCTATATGGTGTCCAGACATTTGATAAACCAAATTTTCGTGTTTAACTCCCCCAGCGACGCAACATCACAGTTTCTTTAGAACTAACCCCCTTTATTTATCTCGACTAAGTCGACCCTGGTCGCCTGGTTGGATGCAAAGGGCATGTGAAGAGAAAACACGCGCGCCATTTTTTTCCCCATTTTTCTTGCACATCGTTACAACATGAGTATATATTAAAATATAAAAGATAGATAAATAACAAAAGAAAGAGAAACATATGGCGAGGATGCCCACAGAGAAACCATTGGGACTTATATTATACGATACGAGCCATAGGTTCCTCAAAAATTACAAGTTTGAAATCATGATTTTTAGGCGTAGCAACCATTACTACCTAGGACCTGGAAGCAGATTCTTATTGGCAAACCGTTTGCACTTTGTGTCTTCAGGACACAGAAAATGCATGACAAACAACCTTGCTCTCTACAGACTTGACCTTGATAACCGCAATTTTGCATTCGATCGAGCAAACCAAGAGTGCTTACAAGAAACAAAATATGCCACGTCAACTTGTAAAGAACTTTACTTGTTAGCTTTATACAACCTAAAATTTGCACTGAGTACAATCCAAAAGCCTCCAGCAAAATTTTACATAAACCCACTCTTAAACATGTTTAAAAAAAACTTTAAATTAAACTTTTGACTGAACGTAGACCCATTTTAGGAAAACCTTCTGTAATACAATTCCAGAATAGCTTCAGCAAAACAAACGTGTTTCTCGCGTGTGCAAACCCATTGTCTGCAAAATGACGACACCTCTGCATGTATAAAAAGTATTGTCTGTATAGGTATGACGTCACTTCTACATGTATAAAACCTACTGTCTGTAGGTATCACGTCACTTCTGCATGTATAAAACCTATTGTCTGTATAGGTATGACGTCACTTCTACATGTATAAAAACTATTGTCTGTAGGTATGACGTAAGGAAAACAGTGCCAGGAGTAATTAATTAGCTGCGTGTTTTTAGCCAGTCAAAACTGGGACAGTGACACCAATACATAAATAACAGAAATCAATGTATCCTTTATTAATTGGCAGACAGTTTATGTCTCTTTGAAGAACACATTTTTTTTAGCTGATAGTGTCATGCACGAATTTTCAAGGCAGAGGTAATTTTTTTTTCAATAAAAAAGTCTTCAATACACTTGCTCATTTCAGTGTACACCTGCTTGCGTGTGTGTTGGAAGTCTATTTTGAGAAACATATTCGTTTGTGACATTTACGTCTGTGGTGCTGGCCAAGAGAACGAAAAGTTGAAGGCTAGGAAATTGAGCCTTGGGAAATATCACATTTTGTGATAAGCGATTACTTATGGGAGGTTCAAAACAAGAGAACATTTCAAACGGTCTGCTCTGAAAGTGGTTGCGGTTGCTTACGAGAGGAAGGTCGCTTACGACAGATTCCAGTTACAGTGATCTGACGAAGGAATGTTTGCTATTTTGGAAAAGTGATCGCTTGGGGAGGTGGTCGCCTACAAGAGGCGGTCCCGAATGGACGTTTGACTTTATTTCTCAGGTGGATTTTAAAATAGGTTTCTTGACTTTATTTATTTATATGACACGGGCTTTCTTGTGTAGACTTGATTCCGGGGCCCACAAAGAGGGCGTGTGGACTGGCTAGAAAAGTTGACAGAGAAAAATATTACCAAAGCAGTTCAAGGCCAATGATCAAGAGATCCCACGTGTTTTGTTGTTTCAATGCTTTGAAAGCCAGTTACTGTAAACCATCCACCTGCGGACACCGTCCGTAAGCGAACACCTATAATAAGTTAGGCGAAAACCTAAAATCCACGGTTCCTTGATAGGAAACGAGTCAGTAAATAGAGGCCCTGGATTGAAGACCACTATGATCTCTTGGTCCTGGATCCTGTCATTGCTGATGATGCATATAATAGGCTTGTTTCGAATTGTGGGAGAACAAAAGAGCAGAGTCGAGGTTCAGGGGAATAATTTGCATTTTCTTTTGTCAAAAACAAGGGAAAATGCATATTATTCCCCTGAACCTCGACTTGGTTCTTTTGTTCTCCCACAATTCGAAAGCCTGTTGAGCCATTGTCAAGTTACTTGTCAAGGGGATGAGATGTTAGACAAGAATTTAGACAAATCATAAGCAACGATGTTGATAGCCCAATGCTGCCTGATTGGCTATTGGGTAGTCTTCATGAATGCGCAGAGGTCATTCATGCGAAAAACTCGGTCAGTTCGTCCATCCACAATTTGATACTTCGGTGAAACGGGATGATGACTAGATGACCGATTCCGAGAACACCTACGTGATATTGAGAAAGATGGCGTTGACGCATCCAAACCAGTCGCCCGGCAATTTAATCTCCTTAACTATTCCAAACAACACATGTTGATCTGCGGCCTTTCCCTCCATCAAGGTGCCACGGAAAGCCGTAACAATTTTGACGAAAAATTCATCTTCAAATCTTTACCCTTATTCCCCACGGTATCAAGGAACTCTTTTCATTCAATTAACTTATTCCTGTTTTTTTACGTTACCACGTTACCACAATAGCCTAGCTCCTTCTTCTGTATATAAACCATACACAAACCACAATACCTCGATTCGCTTTGACGAAGGGCTAACGCTCGAAACGCCAGTTTTTTTTTTTTAATCTCACTACGGTGGTGGATGCCAATTTACATTATGAACTCCGTTGATAAAACAGATTTTTTACAGCTTTTAGTCTGCAATGACCGTTATCCTTCGACTCTGGCCTTTGGCTATGATGGGTTTTAAAAGGTAGAAATTGAATTAGGCAACCCAATTGAAAAGACAAGCCCAGACTTTAGTTGTCTGATTGAGGGCAGAGGGGAGCAAAGTGGATCAAATGGCACATATTATACACAGAAAAGAACATGAACTACATTCACTGTACGAAGTCAAATTTAGAGGAAATGGTCTATTCTTTTTCTAAATATATTTAAGTAAAACGATTAACTCTTAACCTCTGGTTAAGGAAGCATTGCTCTTTATATTTACAGAAACTTTCTTAGAATGCACATCAAATTATACTTACTTTTTAACAACTGAATCGCGTATACTATTTTATTCACTTTAAGTACTCGTTCGATACATTTCAATTACGTTACTTCATGTACACCCAACCTCATGAACACGCTTTGCTTTAACATCAGTCACCATCACCATCACAGTTACCATCACTATACCTTTATTCGCACTCTAGCCTTCACTGTCACCATGCCCCCCGCCACACACACACATATCATCACCATCATTGTTATCCTCGCCATAACCATCATCGTTATTATAATTACGATCAGCATCACTCTCACTGTAATCATCAGTATCATCACAAGATGAACAAGGACTTTACACAATATTACCAATAACCCCATTAATAAGCTGAATATATAAATTAAAGCTCAAACAAATTTGGAAGCACGGGCATTACTTGAGGGCGGCTTTACTTTCTTAAGCCGAAAGTATGAAATAAGTCGTAAAACTTTGAAGTAACTGCATGATCATTAAATCTTGACTATGAAGCTTAGAGGGCATACAAAACGTCCAATACTGTCTCCTTTACCGAAAGTGGTGATCACGTGACCAGTTCTTCACCTCTTATCCGCCGTCTAACATTTCTAGATTTCTCAGAATTCTATGACAACCCTCCAGACTGGCCAGCAATAAATGTCGCAATTTGAACCCTCAAACCAGGGCAAAACGAATGTTTTTGGTATGCTGTGGCTGGAGAATTGGAGCTGAGAGCGGTTCATGGGCAGGAACAGTAATGGCGCAATAGGTTCATGTCACTGACCAAACTTGGGTACAATTTGTTGTCTATTGCGTTTCTTAGGTGCATATGAACATTTCATGGTTTTCACAAGTATTCCCTCGTTTTCAACAACTTCGTGAGCACAAGGTTTACCCAAAATTACAAAGGAGCATTTCAATCAATTCATTTAAAGGGTTCTATTCAGGAAACAGCTTTATTTCAGGATGTGACTGGTGTTGTTGGTGTTGTAATACATTTAATTCTCTTTATACACCAAGCAAGGAAAGTTATCGTTCGCCGGCGAACAATAATTTGCATAAAAAATGTTAAAGGGTTAAAGGGTAAAGAAATCATGGCTGCCACAGACCTGTTGCCAAGGAGCGATCAAGTGAGATACCAAAATTTTCAAGTTATATTTAAATTTTAAGAAATAGTCACGACGCTTACTGGATATGCCTCTAAAGATACTTGTAAAAGTTATGAATGTTCCAAGTCTGTGCTGGGCAATTTGCGCCTCCCCCTCCCCTCCCCCCAACCCTCGCACTCTTTCCCCTCCCCCGTCCATCTCACTACAGGCCTAACGTTAACAAGACTCTCTTTAAAGTGAAATAAAACGATGAATAGGAATTATGATAGCCAAAGCATAACAGAAAGTAGGAAATGTGTGGCAAGATATCATGTAGATATATAAAATCTGCTCATCCACGACAAGCTGTCCACGAACTCAATTAGTCCTTTGCGCTATAATATTGTTCTACGGAAAAAAATGGTGACTGTCCTTAATCAATCAACAAAGATAACTTGGAGCAATCTTGTCAAATCTCAGCGTTAACGAGTGCCTGTGTTGCGCAGTTGTCAGTGGAGAGAAATACGGTGGCATTCGCCCGGGACGAACAAAAACAGCCGCACAACATTTAATTAGGAAAGAGCAGTCTCTCCAGAAACTAAGTGATCGACTTTGTACAGCTTCGTTTCCTTGGTGTGGAAGTTATCAACTTTACGAATCCCTTTCAGCAACTGAGTGCCGATGCGGAAGACTTCTTGATTAAAATGACCGCCTTGTTGAGTGCCCTTTGACGAGTTTTGACTTGCTGGAACGAAGGAAATACCCTTTCTTTGCAGCTATTCACATCCAGTAAGTTTCAAAGATAACAGCTGACATGATGATGTAGTGTTCTGTTTATTTCCATTTCCCTTAAAAAGCCTCAACTGCAAACTACTTTCCACAACCGATCGAGAAGGCGACTTCATTCTTTTGTCCACTTGAGGCGTGAAAGAACTTTGCGAGCTCACAGCCGGCAGGTTCGCCTGAAAAGGTCTCAGCTCAATGTCCCGCCTTCTTTTCTTGCAAAGTCTTTTCAACGCATCTTTAAATATTGGCATCCGAAAGGTGTACCCAAATGGATTGACCATGGAGTTTGCCAGTTGCAGAGCGTTCGCGAGCCACACCACAGGCGGGGGAAAACACTGTGGGCAGAATCCTCTCTCGATGTACACAACAAAAGCTGGCAGCCAAACAACAAGCGACACAGCAATGACTAAAAACGTTGTTCTTGAAAGGCGTAAGTTGCGTTGAGTGGATCGATTGTTGTCCGTTGCTATTTCAGCTGGTGTACAGCGCAATCGACTGCGTATCATGAGATAACTTGAACATATGATCAACAAGGAAATAAAAAGAAAAATGTGCATGGTGACTGTTACATATATCCTGTCCACTTCTGAGTAATAAGTCGGTAGTATACCGAGTCCAGCCGTAAACATCCCTGTTGCCCAGACAAGCACAATGCTGTAAATGTAAACTCTGGTTCTTATTACACGATGACGGAGTGGCCATAATACCGCAAAAACCCGTTCCAGAGAAATAAGAGCGAGAAAGTACATGGATGTGCTCATTGCAAAGATTTGAATAAGAGGGAGAAAATGCGTGGATGTGCTCTTCGCAGGATTTGAATTTCAGTCGATGAAATATTCTTTATCCCTCTTCTTTGCCCTTTCGCCATTATTGTCATTGTAGAAATTTTCTCGGTGACTAAGAATACGGGTTCTGTGAGTCCCACAAGCAAATCAGCGACTGCGGGGTTGATCAGGAAAATACAAGTTCGTCTTTGATGAAGGTTTTGCGTCCAGAAGACAAAAATTGCGAACGAATTTCCAATGATTATAAAGAGTGCCTCCAATGCATAGATTATGATGAATGTAATGGCAGTTGAGGAAAGCATGGCTTTTGAGTTTCTGGGACTATATTGTGCAGTTGCGTTACGAAAATCGTCAGATATTAAAGAAATCCAAAGACGTCCGCAGCTTAAGTCGCCACAATAAAAACGAAATTCAAAATTATTATAATTAGTTGAGACTTGAATAATATCTTCGTGGTGTCACGTTTGTTTATCGAAGACTTATTCTTTTCGCACGTTCATAGACAGACATATATCGTCAGTGGAAAGCCTGTTCCAGTTAGTTAGACGAAGAAAAATGCATCACGGCCGGAAAGTAATTGAAAACGTTATATCAGTACTTCTACTCTGGGAGATATCATTATCCATATATCTTGACATTACCTCACGATTAATCATTGTAAAACGATATTATAAAGATATTGGCATTGCATTTGCTAATGTAAATCCTAGGTATACGCTTTTATAAGGTATTTTATATTGTACAAGTTCGCTACAATTAATGCAGTATTACACCCTCCAGAAACTCTGAAGGTGAAGGAAATTACAAAAGAAGAGAGCGCTTATCTTGAGATCACCTTATCTATCTCCCTGCAAATGTGGCCATTTAATAAATGCTGGGAGCGTTTTACAGCATCAAATTACAAATAGGTCTTAATTTGGAATATTTATACCGGCTTTTGACTAGGTAGTTAACCATGCCCTACGGTAGCCAACCACTTTCTATTTATCATTTGCGATGGGGATCATTAGCTCAGTTGTCAAAATAAAAACTGTAGATCTGTCTTACCAGATGCACTGTTGGGAAAATAAGTGGGCTATATTTAAAAATTCCGTATTTCCCAAGCGTCACAAATAGCGCTGATGTTGTTGTTTAATATCAAACACAGGAGCCATTATATGGGAAGACGAACACTGAATTGAAAAAACGAAGAACTTTGCAATATGAAAATTAAATATTTTGAAAAGAAAAGACTTTTATACTCTTACTGTATACAAACTGAATGGGCCATCAATTTTCCTTTATAAACGCATCTGTCTCGTGCTCTTTGTTCACTAAGGTTTGGCTTATGTTCCACAGGGAATAAAAAGGACAGAACGAGCGATTGAGAAACGAGCCAAAAGTGAGAGGGTTAGCCGCACAGTACATGGCGTGAGTGCTATGTCAACTTGTACAAGAAACGAAATATACAATGAAGAGGATAAAAAGGAAAGAACACTTTCTTTGTTAATTTTAACACAATAAAAGAGAATGCATCGCTGCCATTTTGCGTTTTCATCGACTAGTGGGTCATCTTTTACACTTTTCAGAAAAAAAAAATTGCCTTCTTCTCTGAACTATCTGACTGTCTGTCTGTTCAGTTGTCAGTGTCTCTCTCAATGTCAATAGCTTCCTCAAGGCCTCTTCAATTCCCTTCGTAGATACCCTCGCAACGCGTCTGTTTGAGGATTACTGACCTACAGGGCTCGAGCTCGCAACAGAACGCCAAGCTGTTCTGTCCTGGAATATGCAGCTGACAACAACACATGTAACCCATCGTCCATTACCCTTCATCATGGATCGTCACTGCCTAGGGGTGTTGTTTATCAACTCTGGAAATCCATTGTAATATTTGATTTCTGGAAAAAAAAGAACTCTATAATAAAGAAACGTGCCATCTCGTGATCTATATCAGCTTTAATTCAACACAACGACATATGTGCGGGTCATATAATACACAGCGTTAATATATTATTGTGATAAAAAGCGACAGCAGATAATTTTAGTTAGAAAGATTAAACTTACCATTAAAATAGTCAAACCAAACTTTGATGCCATTTTTCTATTTTTCGGAAGAGCCGCCTCGTTTATCGATGAAATTAACTCCTCAGTAACCGAATAGAAACGGGAAGCCATTTTGTTTTTCTCCGTTTCCTCACAGGTGAACAGTACTTGCTATTCACCTCCGAGCTAACCAATCAGAATGCGCGGAAAGCACTATTTACTTGTTTGTCATATGCTAATAAGTATAATTAGAGGCTCAATGAAAAACTTCAGTAGACTGAAATAGTAAATTTAATGCTGTCCGAGGTTTTGACGGTATAACCATCATTAAGGCCAAATATACGTGTCTTAAGAGGCCTTGACAGTAAGATTCGCATTGACTGCGGCGGGTACCGAAAATTCATATTTCTTCAAATTACCCGAAACTTATCTCACATACAAAGGGTCCCAAACAGTGTAAATTGGTGCGATAGATTCTTAATTATTTTTTAAAATTGCCGCAATAAGCGAATTTAAAGAATGTAGGATAACTGTACTAAAATTTGTGAAAAATTAACTCTAATTAATGGGTAAACTTTTCTCGTTAATGAGAAACTAATATTGCTTCTCGACACTAGTAATTTCTATCGCTATCAAAACCATGCTTTGGCTTTATAAATATCGATTAAACACCCTGTGGGAAGTTGTCAACTTCCTTATACAACATTTTAATCAGTTCCTAGTATGATTCATTTTACTGATAACGCAAAATGTGAAATATTTGTTTAAGTATTTGCGCGTAGTCCAACCCACAATTATGGCTAAAAACTACATACAATTGATGTTAGTACTTTGCTATAAAAGGTCAGTGTGTAAAAGGTTTGGGTTTTTAATTTTGAAGGAGTGTAAAGTTAGTCAAAAATGACACAAGTGCCCCCCCGCAAAGACACGTAAAACTATACATTTTTTGTTGAATTCAGTTTCCTTTCGCTTACTATGATATGAATGGTTCTATAAATGGGAGCATAGATACCACTGAATTCGCAAACGTGAAATTTAAAGAGCAAGGTAAATTATCTTCGGGTTTTGTCCCTTAGAGATCGCCCAAATACTTGTTTTTAAGTCTTTTTAATCGCTAGCCAACGTGTGGCTTTATGTTTACCAAGTGAAGCGACTACTTGGCCTAACTGTCAGCTTTATATGACCTCATATATCAGGGCCCGATTGTTCGAAAGCCAATTAGCCCTAATACAAGATCAAACATTAACCCAGGAATTTATTTCTCTGTCCGGAAAAGTTGTTCAACGCTGATATTCTGCATATTAGAGGATATTAGAGGATGTCAATCCTGAAAAGCATAAAGTGGCAAAAGAAACCAAAAAGTTTGAAACTGGAACCAAAGTTAACGTTACTCCTGGATTAAGTTAATCAGCTCTCGAACAACCGGGTCCAGAAAATCAATATTCATCTGTTAAGCATTTATAATCTACATTACGGAGTCACCAAACGTAATTATCTCACGTTCGTAAAGGTAATCTACAACTGCGCATAGGTAGAAAAGTCGGTAAAATATCTCAGTTGGCTTCTGCTGTGGAAGAAGCAACAGCAGCGTTTCCTTACATAGCACGACTATTTTACGGTAAATGCAAGCTATCAAGACTACATATGTTTATGTGTTGTTGTGTATCTACAGTATTATGCTGAAGGATAAAGTCACGTGACCATGTTTTCTAGGTCACATAATTACAAACGCTATCTGCCGTTGCGGATAAAAAATAAATTATCTGATTAAGTATTACTTTACGTGCTTCTAAACTCAACAACTCCATTTCTACGGTATCTGAAGCATGTGCAATGAGTTGATAAAGGCTTTTCTAGGTGCTGTTTGTTACCCGACAGTACCTCTGCCAACACCTGTCGAGATAGTTAAACATTGCAGCTGCAACTGCCGATGAGTTCTCTCAATTTGGAAATCAAACCCTCCTTTCTTTTCCTGGAAACAGTCGCAATGTTCAGTTCAAAATGCTCACAAATCGTAACAAGCCTGTCTATGTTAAATTTTGACAACTTGTTTTGTCGAAGTTAATTCACATTACATTAGGCATACTGATATACTAAATCACACTACATTAGGCATACTGATTGTCTCACCAGAAGATAACTTCAGTGTACGCGTACCGTGTGCAACATCTTGAACAAAATGGGGACTTGAAATAAACCCAATGAAATGGTCTATTTTAGGCATAGTCAAGCCATTACGGTATTTTGGAACAGTTGGCAAGGGTTGACCCGTTCCACAAGAAATGAGATTTTTTTTAGCTTAAAATAGCTGGTACTTTGTAACCTCAGGGAGAAGTTCCTGGATTTGCTTTTGTGGAAATATATCGACAATTATCGACAAAATCTGAATTTTCGTAACTCTTGCTTGAGACAGGCGGTAAGCAGCAGTCAGTGCTTGTATTGAATGGTCAGCTTCCAGCCTCATACGCCCTATGTTTCCAACATTAAATTGCTTGTCCAGTGTACCAGAACGCATCAGTTCTGCTCAGGTTTCATCTTCCTGTCCAGGAGCAGTGGTTTCTATGACAGCAACAATGCCTTGTTTGACTTTCCTTAGATGTTATCGTTTAGTGCGGTCTGCTGCCTGAGACAACATATTCCTCACACGGTATCGGACTGGATTGCAGTCACGGCTCAACAGGAAGTCATTCAAATTCTCGAGAGAGTCGCTTTCTTCTTTGAATTGCGCCTGATGTTGATGAGGTGCAAAGGGCTCATATTCAGGGGTTTCTTCCAGGGAGGTTTCTCGGCCACATTGCAACGGCATTTTCAGTGGTGAAAATAGATCCGTATAGATAATCGGACTGTTCTCAGCAAGACTAGAATTCTTTCGAACTTCTGCTTCTTCCTCGTCTATTTTGTCGGTAGCCGAGTCACCTTAAGCATCGCTAGCCTGATTCGGCAGTTAGGGCGTATACCTAATCAACAAATATCATAATTTAACCTTTTTTCCGACCAGGGAAGGGGTGGTGGCGGCAGTTAGGGCATATACCTAATCAACAAATATCATAATTTAACCTTTTTTCCGACCAGGGGAGGGGTGGTGGCGGAGGGCGGAGAAAGCACACGAAGTTTGAACGTTGATAACTTTTCTTTTTACACCTAACTTTAGCATTAATGCCCTCAAACATGTCAAATATTGTGACTTTATCTCAGATTTGTACCCCGGTATTTACCCTGTTAAGGATATGTCGGCATAATACATTTCATGGAATTTCATGTTGCCCACGGTAGCATAGCAACGGGTTCATGCATGCTTGAACTTGTCCTCTA
The DNA here is from genome assembly GCA_016490735.1 of Pachyseris speciosa. Lineage (NCBI taxonomy): Eukaryota > Metazoa > Cnidaria > Anthozoa > Scleractinia > Pachyseridae > Pachyseris > Pachyseris speciosa. The sequence continues at coordinate 549,722 of JAEMWC010000304.1, read as the reverse complement.
GTTTCTTGATAACATTGGTTACTGTAAGTCCTCTATAAACCCTCCTGTTTTAAACCTCCCTCCCCTTCCCCTTTGCTTTGATAACCAAACCAATAAACGACAGACCGTATGGTCGGGGTAACATTCACGCACCGAACCGGACACAAATTCATATATGGATATACCTCACAAATTAATGTGATTTGGTAGGCTGAAGCCACTCTAAAGGCACTAAGGCCACATGGTAGCGGGCATTACTCCTTAAATCTACCAAAGCAAAGATTGAGCCCAAGCCTTAGCAGCCATGGACAGCTGTTTCGGCCTTGTTAGGCCTCATCAGCATGGCATAGCTAATGCTCAGGCTCAAGTACCCACATATCCATAAAACAAGCAGTGAAAACGTAAAGCTTGTGGGATGTGGCTGGAGTGACAAGGATATACCTCACAAATTAATGTGATTTGGTAAGCTGAAGCCACTCTAAAGGCACTAAGGCCAGATGGTAGCGGGCATTACCCCTTAAATCTACCAAAGCAAAGATTGATTAATGCCCGCTACCATGTGGCCTTAGTGCCTTTAGAGTGGCTTCAGCTTACCAAATCACATTAATTTGTGAGGTATATCCTTGTCACTCCAGCCACATCCCACAAGCTTTACGTTTTCACAAATTCATATATATTTGCAAGCTTTAAGGGAAATATTATTGGTACTTATACTGAAAAAAAAAAAAAATCACACAAACACAACACACTGCTTTAATGATCAAAACACGACGGTAAACGGATCAGATGCGGTGACAAGAGTTGTAGAAACATATAATTTCACATCAAAGGGTTTCCTAGGAATGAATGAACGGCTCCTGGAAGTGTAAGCGGCCAAAAGTGAGCTCCCTTTCCACAAATTGTGAAAAATTACTAAAGAATGCCCGGAAAGGATGACTGATACTTTTACGTCTGAGGTTTAACACTGTCATTTAAGTTTATGATCATAGACCGTAGACAGCTGCATTTAATAGTTTTTACTCTCCAGTTTTCCCTTTATAACTGATAGCAAATCTTCACCGCTCAAGACTAGTCTTCTGATCTGTCTTAGCCGGCGCTATCTAAATAAAGAACACCAATATCACGTAATAATAATTTAATTCCTTACCTGAACCCACTGGCGTTAAACATTTAAACTCATGAAATATGATTTTGGACTGTAGTTTACTAATGCTACGATCAGGCTTGGCTTTGCCTTTGTGCTCTGGATAGCGACAAATCCTCTTTTGATACCATCCTCCACCAAGCTGATAACGATGCCTTGGACACACCGCTGTTGGTGACAAAAAGTCCTCATCGTACTCAAATACTCCTGCCCTTGCCAGAATGAGGTCATATTCCGAACTGATATCAGTCACACTTGTTGTATGCAAGTGCTTACTTGCATCTCTTTTGCAAAATGAAATGGGAATGGTCTCTTGTGTTACGTTCAATTTCGATGAAACGGTCCCGCGCTCATTTTCAACCAGACTACCGATAGAGCAGCTCATCGAGTGGCTGTAGCTAGTTGGGATACAAGAAACGACGTCACCATTAATTTTTTATTAGTCTGAATTTAAAACTTCAATAATTTAAAATTCACAATTTAAAAATTCACTTTTTTCCCTTGAATTTATGCAGACAGAAACTAACAAAGTTGTGGACGAGTTGCTCTTTGTAGCAGAAAATAAAATATTAGACAAAAAAGTGCTTCTCCTAATGAAGACCATTAAGTTTTGATTTCAGATTTATGCAGGAAACATGTGTTTGCAAGCGTGAAACTGGGTCGTTGCTACAAGTGTCAGCAACCAATGCCAAAACAAGATTTGTTTTCTTTCTCAGGATCCGGAAACGAAACCAAAAGACTTAATTAAATCCTAACATTATGAAACCATGTTACGTATTTTAAATACGTACTTGTCAGATATATAACCCCACTCACCTTTTGAGCAGAATGAACCAAATCGAGAGAAACGAAAACACATCCACAGAAAGTGAAACAAACATGACACTTCGAACGTAATCTGATCCGACAAAAATAGAAGCACTTTTATTTACTTTTTCCACACAAAGTAATAGCGGCAGCCTTACCTCAAGTGCCCACGATTACATATTGTATGATCAGAAATTACCTTAGGAGGGGATGTAAGCGTCAATATTACTACAAAATAAAAATAATAAGCTATACTGACTTCACGCTTGCGTCTCGGAACGTAAGGAGACGAAAACATTCATAAATTAAAGCCCGTGCGCGGATGGTATTTGTCATGGAAAGCGAATACAAAAATCAAAATCCCAACCTTTTTCCCTTATTTATGAGTAATGTAGTAGATTATCTTAATGATCAGCAAACAATCAGCTTGAAAGGATGGTTGGACCCTCAGCATTGTGCAGTTTTGTTTCTAATGCAATTTCCAAGCGGCTGGTACGCTGTTAAAAGTTCATTAACTCAATAAACCCGATTACTACGCAATAATCGTAAAATAATAAGTGTTGAAATCAAACACTCAAAATAAATCCTATTCGAATAATACTGGTGAAATACCGGCGCAATCCAAGTAGCCAAACTTTCATTTTCTTTCTTTCTTCTCTCGCCAGCTGAAATGAGGCATTTGGTCAGCCGGAGATAAAGCCCGACATGGGTATGAACTTCAAAGCCTCATTTCGTCTAAAATAAAAACTCCCTGAACCCAGTATTGCAGGAATTGCTTTTGTTATATCAACTCTACATGCTCCCCTTTTTTGGAGAAAATCGATAAAAAAAATTATTTTTCGTCACCCGCCGCAAAACGCCTTTTTATCTCGATTCTTACAGTCAAGCTCTCTTAAGTAGTTTTAATTAAAATGTGTGACTGAACTGAACAGTATATTACAGTATATTATACATATTTAGCCTCAAAGCGGAGCTCCACGATAACTTTTTTTACTGTCATAGAGTAACTTCGTATGGCTTTTTGCGTCCAAAATATTGAGCAGCAGTAGACGAACTATTCGATACCAACCGTTTGAAAAAAATAAAAGCATTCTTTAGTACAAACTACTTTCAGATGAAAGCGTCAAGTAATTGAAAGCGGATAAAAAATACAATAACAATATTACAACATTGCAAGATTAAGAGCTCTGACACTAAAAATAGAAGCCGTGTAACCGAGTTATAAAGCGTTTATTTAAAATTATTCTTTTGACACAATGAAATAATATTTCGTACCATATGTAGAAAATAAACTTTACTAACTTCCTCAGCAATAACAGTTTGGAAAAGAAACAAACAAAAATTCCAAACTACTTTCAGATGAAAGGGTAAATGAGTTTAAAGCGGATCAAAAACAAAAAACAAAGAACAATCAAACAAACAAAGTGCGATGGGTGTATGTTCGATATTCTTGACGAAGGTGGACATTTAGACAAGTAAGCTTAACAAATATATCTCGTAGTAAACTAGAAAAATTGGTGAGCAATTTTGACACAAAAATGCCCGTAGAAAAGCCAAAAAGAATTACGAACCTGGAAATTTAGAGCGGCGGTCAACAGAACTGACTGCTGTTCAAAAACTGCAAAACAATAACACATTACAAGATGCGTAAGCTTATTTTTCGATGATTCTTGGAGATGGTGGAGAAAAGACAAGTAACAAACATATCTTGTAGATAGCTAGAAAAACTGCTGAGAGATTTTGTCTGTACAACAGACAAATATATATGACTACGAACCTGATAGCTTAGTCAGTTAGCAAACACTCGGAACACAGAGCTGCATCATAGCACCATTTCACACAAAATCGTTGTTTGGCTAAGTAGACAAGCCCTGAACTGCCTTGATATCTTTGCTGTTACTTCCCATGTCCACCAGGAAGTTTCTTCAATTCTCAACGACAAAATAATTATCATACGGTGAAACTTATAACGAAGATAGCGCTTGCGAAACCACGCATCACATGGCTTATCCCTCGCAGACCCGTCGACGATAAAATTATCAAAGCCATCTAACACATCGCTGTTTTTTAAACATCCAAACGATCATTCGATTCTTATCTGCTCAAACAAAAAATCTCGAGAATTACTCAATTTAGAAGGCGAAACTTCGTGTCTTTGGACGAAGATCTTTCGAAATTTTCTTGACAACTTTTTTCCGCCCTCGAGTGTGAGCCGCAGAAAGCGCGCGAAAAATTAACCCTCTTTTTGGCTTAGGGTGCCCTTTAACCTGCCTTAAACCTGCGATCCAATCGATAACCAGTAGCTGGTCAGCGGTCCACTTATTAAAAAGAACAGACCTCGATGAGCTCTCAACTTGAGCCCGTGATATGGTCACGTGATACTGGTCAGCGGATACCTTGATTTGACAGGTGTCAATTGACCATAACATGGTTTATCAAGATTATTATTATTATTATTATTACAAAGATTTTTTATCAAGATTATTATTACTATTATTATTATTATTGCCAAATTTTCGTAGCAGTAAAATTGAAATCAAACATTTAAAAAAGACGATACAACGTTTAAAGAAGATGTTACTGAGTATCCGAAATATGTCTTGCAAATTTAAACGTTGTCGTCTTTTTTTTTTATTATTATTATTATTATTATTATTATTATTATTATTAGGATATTATTAATTATTGGGCGACTCGGTCGGTGTCGTGCGGTGGCGCCCAATAGCAATACCGCTAACCATGATTACCACTAGAAAAGCAGTTGGCGTGTTTGCTTCTTTTGTGATTATGTAAATAACTTCGCGTGGATGGAGTCAGTTTGCACTCTAACTTAAACAGGACAGTATCAAGAAAAGCTTATACATTTTCCTCCATATATTCTTGAACACAGTACAAAATGCAGTTTGTGTGGCTTATGCTATCATTGATTGACACGACAAGTAAGAATAATATTTTATGTTGGAAACTTTACAGGCAAATGATCGTTTGTTCCTCGCTCCTGCCCCTTATCGAGTAGTTTAATCTTGGCTTATGACAATGCGAAATTAAATATTAAGCGTCAAGAGTAAATGAAAGTATAATCTTGGAAGAAAAACGAGACCAGGAGGCTCAAATTTTTATTCAAGTGAGCGAGGAGCAAACTGCAGTTAGTCTCTAATTTATTTTATTTAATCTCAAATACAATAACTATGATCACTCATATTCCTAGGTTACAGTGAGCATACTGCATATGGCGTCGGTACTGTATTTCCGTTAGACCCTTCACGTAAAACACAGCACGTCGGGTAAATGCATACCCTTGGCCGTCAATCATTCATGAGATGAGAACGAAGAGCCAGAGTGCGTTCTTTTTGTTTCGTTATGATGTATGTGTGTGTTTTGCTTGTTTTGTTGTTGTTGTTGTTGTTTTAATAATACTTAGTGAATATTGTGATTAACCATCTTGGAAGGGTTATATGTTACAGGACGATCTCATACAAATTGTTTAGAATGGCACATCTCTTCTTCTTTGTAACCTAAAGACTCTCAACACAACACCAATTCACTATTTATTGGTTGGTGGTTGCTTTGTAAATCTTCACTCATATTTTACCCTTAGACATCTAGACGTCAAGATGAGTTCCTGCATTTCTTGCCTTATTACGGCCGCTTAACCTGGGTGATAAATGGGTTCTATACTCAGCTGTGGTGTGAAGGAGCATCCGGACTCAAAGCCATTCCGTTCGTCAGAGCAGGTGTCATTTCAACGTTCTGTAGGCGTTTGCGAAATAATCTCTTCAAAGCATCCTTAAACGCTGGCATCCTTAAGGTGTACACAAATGGATTCACCATGGAATTTGCCAGATGCAGCACGTTCACGACTCCCACCCCTACCGGGGCAAAACATTGCGGAAAAAATAACCTGGCACTGTACACAACAAAAGCCGGCACCCAAAATACAAGGGACACGGCAATAACCATTAACACTGTTCTTGAAAGTCGTAAGTTTTGTTGGGCTGTTACAATATCGTGGCTTGTTACTTGAGGTGTCGTGGAGAGCAATCGTTTTCGTATCTTAAAATAACTTATAACACCTATAACCAGCAGAAAAACGAATAGCAAAATTTAGGTAGTGCCCAAAACAATTCCCCTCTCCACCTTGGTGTGGTATACGTAAATCGATAACAAAGACAGTCTTGTCACACACAAACCAAATACCTAAACGAAAACGATGCTGAAGATGTAAACTCGACTTGTCGTTAGAAGATGACGAACCGGCCATAAAACTGAATAAATTCTTTCTAGACAAATAAGAGCGAGGAAAAGCACTGAGGCACTCGATGCAAGGCGTTGAAGTGCTGATAAAGTGCCCTTTTGATGAAGTGCCCTTTTACGGTGTTCGTTATAGAAATTTTCTCAGTAGCGAGGACTATGGGTTCGGCTATTCCAACGAGCAAGTCAGGGACTGCAAGGTTGATAAGGAGCAAATAAGCCGCATTTCAATTGTGGATCTTTTGTGCAGAAGATAAAAATTATGAAGGAGTTCCCAATGATGATAAATGTGGCCTACAAAGCAAATATAAGGATGAATATAACGTCCGTTAAATTTGGCATCTTGCTGTCAGGTGTTGTGGCGTTTTGTACCCCTCTGTAGCTACGTTAACCTTTTTCCAATTTTTTCTTCGAAATGGAACAAATAGTGTTTTCTTCCAGTTTTCTTGCGTAAACAGACCTTAGTTCAAGTTCAATGTACAAAGTGCTTCCCTGCGTCGAAACTGAAGGAGGTGCTATTAATCACGTTTTGTATTTTCAAATTACCGAATTGCCTTATGACCAATATATTCCAATATATTATTGTGATAAGTTGTTTACCAAGCGTAATCATTTTGTCAAACGCACATAAGCCGTCACCGTCACTAACGTCAACGTTCAACGTCAACGTCACCGTCACTTCCGAACAAGAAAAGAGGAAACGTTAAAAGGTGCACTTGTACATCTGCGTGGAAAAATATAAATCTTTCTATCCTGATATTACCCTTAAATAAATTGACTTTAGTCAGAGACCTCAATAAGATATTTACATTGAATTTGCTAATGGACATCCTTGTGTTTGTTTTCAATTAATATGCTCTTAAACATTTTCTCGAAGATTTCGAGGGAAGGTTTTGACGATTCTTCAAAATGCTATTTCAGAATGATATTTTACAGATTGCAGAATGAGAGGACTAATCTATCTCCCTTTAAATATGACTACGTAAACAAATGCTGCAAGAGTTTTAAAGCGTCAACTACCTTGGTTATCCCGATGTTAAAGGTTTACTGGCTCACGGCATTTCTTTGACTTGGTACGCATTCACTGATGCGCGTGTTGGCCAAGGAACCGTATACCCCGTAAATACAGTTGGGAAAATAAATCCCCTATAAATATTCAAAAGATATCCTAACGCAACAAATTTCACTAACTTTGAAGTTAGTCACACAATTATCAAATAACAAAGCCTTAACCGTGCTTTGTCCTGTTATAACGCACGCAAGGAAGTGACGAGAGCATGAAAGAAGTGACGAGAGCATGAAAGAAGTGAAGCACGAGCCGCAGGCGAGTGCTTGTAACTACTGCTTTCGTGCTCTCGTGACTTCCTTGATGGCCTTATAACAGAACAAAGCACGCTTAAGGCTTTTTTATTCGTTTTGTAACAAAGAATTTCTTAATTTCCTCACGCATTCGGCTAAAATTTTCGGAAAACTTAGTTTTACAAAGCCTACGAGTGGCGTCAGCCGTGCATCTGTACTCTGATAAGGCACGCTAAAACAGACCAATCATAATCCTTGTTAGAATGGCTCAAAACATTTTACTGGTTAATCGCGACAAAAGCAGTCAAAATCTCAAACCATCAAAGTTTAGAAACCGTCAAAGTGCAAGATGTTTTAGTAAAATCGAGATCAAAAAGCAAATTGTTCAGTGAAATTCTGCTGAACTTTGGCTCATACATTCGCTAGAAAAGGCGTACACCGATTCGGTTTTGATTGGTTGGGGAATTGCTGTGTAAATTTTCACTTATTTTTTAAATCTTAAAACCATCGATCACATCTGGCTGACGTCCTGCATTGCTATCCATATCGTGGCTGCTTAACCTGGCTGATAAATGGGTTCTATGCTCCGTCTGCAGCATGAAGGAGCCATCCGGACTCAAAGCCATTCCATTCGCCAGAGTCGATGTTATTTCAATGTATCAACATGGAATTTGTCACATGCACCATGTTCACAATTCCCACCACGATCGGGGAAAAGCATTTCGGACAAAACCCTTTGACAGCATACACAGCAAACGTAGGCACCCGAAACACAAGCGACACGGCAATCACAGTGAACACTGTTCATGAAAGTCGTAGGTTATGTTCGGTTGATCGAATATCGTCGCTTGCTTTGGGTGGGATGTTGTGCAATGCTTTGCGTATCGTGAGATAACTTACAGTTATAACCAACACAGAAACGAAGAGAAAAATATGGATGGTGCCGCTAACAACTCCCCTCTCCATCTTCGCGTCGTATACGTAAATCGATAACAAAGTCAGTCCTGTCACACACAAAAACCAACTACCCAAACGAAAACGATGCTGAAGATGTAAACTCGAGTTGTCGTTAGACGATGACTGACCGGCCATAAAACTGCATAAACTCTCTCAAAAGAGATGAGGGCGAGGAAAAGCACTGATGCACTCGAGACAAGGAGTTGACGTGCTGATGAAGGATTGTGTTGTGTACTTCTGTGTTGTCCTTTACGCTGTTCACTGTAGGAATTTTCTCAGTAGCGAGGACTATGGGCTCGGCTATTCCCACGAGCAAATCAGCGACTGCAAGGTTTATAAGGAGCAAATCAGCCCCTTTTCGTGAGTGGATCTTTGTGCAGAAGACAAAAATTGTGAACGAGTTCCTTATGATGATAAATGTGGTTTCCAGAACAGAGATAAAGATGAATATAACGTCCGTTACATTTGGCATCTTGGTGTCAGGCTTTGTGCTATTTTGATCTCCTTTCCAGCAACTTAAGCTTTTTTAAAAAGTTTCTGTGAAATTTAACGAAAAGTGTTATCTTCAAGTTTTGCTGCGTATTTTTACTAAATAGGCATTAGCTCACGAACAATAAAAAGTACTCCCCTGCATTGATAAAGGAGGTGCGATTAATCACGTTTTGTATATTGAAATAACGTTTCACACCAAGGACAAAAGAAGAAACACTAGGAACACTTACTTCAGACCAGTTCACATTCCTGCAGCTGCAGCTGCGTGGGAGACTCCTTGTGTTACCCTATAATTGAGAGTAATAGTCATCAATATATATTTAGTACATAGTGAATTTGTTAATGGATATCCTTGCGTTTGCTTTTAATAATGTTCTTTGATCTTGACAAATTCCGCAGCATCGTGGAATTTCTCTATTTTTCAAAATAACAATTCCAGAATGCAGAATGCGGAACGAGAGGAAGGTTTGCAGGCCATGACGTCAACTACATTTTCACTCACTTCAAATATGATCTTTTGAAGCAAATGCTACAAGCTTTAAGTATCTAGGTTATCTCAGTGTTAAATATTTATCATGCATTTTTCTTTTTTTGACTTATTAGTCCGTGCTCACTGATGCGCGCGGTGGCCAAGGAACCGCTTGCCATTTGCCTTTCATGATGGGGATCATTGGTCTAGTAGTAAAGTAAGGTTTTTTCTCACTATGTGGCTGGTCACAGTCACAGTTTTTGCTAGTGTTTTTTTTTTTCGTGCATCAGCCGGGTGCAAACCATGCACCTGGGGCATCAGTCACTCAAGTCATTCATTCTGTTCATCCATATCCTTCCTTAGGATTCGTGCAGATCCCAGCATGGTGATCGTTTGGGTCTCTGTCACAGTAGATCTCTCTGATACTCTCTTGATGTTTTCCACCATCCCCTTCTTTACTGTGCCAAGCGCGCCAACCACCACAGGGATCACTTCAGTTTTCATCTGCCACATTTTCTCTGTATTTCTAGTTCTAGATTTTTGTACTTGCTTTTCTTTTTCTGTTTCTTTCAGTGCGATGTTTCTTTCTGATGGAATAGTCATATCAATCAGTTTGCAGATGCCTGGTCTTTTCGCTGTTATAGTTCTATCAGTATTGACTGACATCTCCCACATGATGGTGATGTCGTTGTCTTTATTGTGCGTCACAATGCACATGCCTCGTTAAAAATTTTGAAATTACGTTACATTTTTCCTTCCTTGTGTGTGTATCTTACAAAAAATGTAAGCAGGCTGTGTAGTTTTACAGAAGCCCCGCATTGCTTGATTTTCCTGTAAGAGGCTATACATTGAAAAGTAATGAATGAATATTAAAGAGGTGTTTTTTTACACATTGCCTCGGTGACAATTTTCGTCTGGCTACGGCCCAGTTAAGGTCTAACATCCTCTGCAAGGGGTTAGGGCTTAATTCAATGTGAATTGCTCATCCTGTTACAGTCGAAGTATTCCATATCAATGATGCCGACCAGCGTCGGGCCTTCAAGTGTGTTGGTACTTAATACAGCAATTTTTAATGATATTATGCAAATTAATTAAATTAAGACCTTGCCTATTACGTACACTCAGATTACTAGTTGATTGTAGTGAAAAGACCGAAAGCTATGGATGCACTACGGAACGCTTTTCCTCCCAAAGAATAGGATGTCACGACTCCCATTTAGGAGACTCATAGACTGCTGGGAGTACCTTTTTGGATAGTAGAAGCGCAATATATCTTCAGCGCCGTGCGCAATAGTGTGGAGAGATTAGAAACTGTACCGTTTATTGCCAGGAAACCCACTTCAAAAATAATCATTACCGGAGCATGATGCAAACTGGAGGATGAAGAATTAAAAAAATAAAATTCAGATGTATTATATATTTTCAATTAAAATACTGGTATATTACAAAATCTAAAAGCTGCATGGTGTTATTTAAAATAGTATTCAATTGGCCTTGTTCTAAACGAGTAAGGGCCTGGGAACGAGGTTTTAAAATTTATCGATTGGAAAAAATTGCTTCCACTACATGAAAGAGCATCTCAAAAATGGCCACCTAACCAACTTTGACGCTGTTTGGTTTTATTGGAGCTGAAAAAAAAATGCTTTTGAAAATTGTGAAAATTAGAGACTTTGTATGGTTTGGAGGGACACAGAGAGGCAGGGAAACAGAGACATTTGTATGGGAATTTTTTAAGTTTTAAATGCATGTTATCTGGCGGCTTTTTAACTAAACGTACTCAAACTTGCTGAAACTGCTTTTTTTGACATACCCTTTCATGCGAGAATCGATTTAGTTCGATTTCATTGATTTTCAATGAAATTTGGATTCGTTCCCAGGCCCTTGCTCGTTTAGATGGCCAAAAATGCAAATATAATTTGTGGTGTTGTTTATAGACAGCACAATTCACCAGAGCGTTTTCAGGAATATTTTGAGGAAACAATTGAAAGATTTAGTGCCTTTGGGAAGAGAATTGTCTTGATGAGTGATACTAATTTAAATCTTCGCTTTTACTCCTGCAAACATGCTCAAAATTTCATACTTTCTCTGCAAAGTTTTAATTTAACCCCATCAATTGACAAACCAACGAGAGTACACAATAATTCATACTCACTTATTGATAATATTTTCCTGAGTAATATAGAAGATAGCATAACTAGTGGTAATATAATTTCGGATCTAACTGATCACTTTTCACAATTCTGTTATCTTCTCTCCACTAAAACTATTTATAATCATAATTATCATAGAAAGCTTGTTCGTGATTACTCCAATTATTCTGAGACAAATTTTTTGCAGGACCTCTCTCAGATTGACCTGATTGAACCAGTCTCAAAAGAAAGTGATGTGAATAAGTCTTTCTCTTCATTTTATAACAAAATAAACAATCTTCTCAATAAGCATGCTCCTTTAAAGCCAATCTCAAAACGCAAGATAAAGCGACTGTTAAAACCTTGGATTACAAAGGAAATATTATTATTGCTCAGGTGACATTGATGCTTACAAAATATATCGTAACAAAGTATTGATGCTTACACGAATAAGCAAGAAAATGTACTTCCACAAATATTTTGAAGAAAATTTAACAAACATTAAAAAAACCTGGAAGGGTATCAATAGTCTTCTAGGCCGGAAAAACAAGGTCCAAAAAGATATAAGCTCTCTAAAATGCCCACGAGCCAAACAAGTATGCTATAATTACTCTGAGTTCCCTGATATAATGAATAAGTACTTTTCTTCAGTTGGATATAATTTGGCCTCTAAAATGCCAAGTCCATCAAAACAATTTACTGAATATCTTCCAACTTTAAATTCCTCTGGTTCGTTCTTTTTTAACCCTGTGTCTCCTTCTGAAATTGAATTTGAAATAACGACTATTCCTCAAATAAAAGCTCATGGATTGTATTCTATACCTATTCGCATTTTAAGATCGGCTCAACTTATCATTAGTCAACCTTTGTTTATTATTATAAATAAATCACTCGAATGTGGAACTTATCCATCTAAGCTAAAACTTGCCAAAGTTATTCCAATATACAAAAATGATGATGAATCTGACCCTTCTAATTATAGACCTATACCCCTTCTGTCTGTTTTTAACCGTATTTTCGAAAAAAATGATGTATTGTCGTCTCAAATCCTTTCTTAATGATTCACATTATGGTTTCCGCGATAAACGATCTACTGAACATGCTATCCTGGACATAATCAGTCAAATTGAAAATAACATGGACAAAAAGATGTATTCGTGTGGTATATTCATTGACTTGAAGAAAGCCTTTGACACGGTCGATCATTCAATATTATTGCAAAAGCTAAATCATTACGGAGTACGTGGAACAGTGAACAAGTGGTTTGCTTCTTACCTAATAGGTCGACAACAAACAACACAAATTGGCGTCAAAAATATATCCAAGAAGGAAGTAATACTATCAGGAGTTCCACAGGGGTCGGTGTTAGGACCCCTACTTTTCCTCATTTATATAAATGATATATCTAATAGCTCCAATCGATTTAAATTTTATTTGTTCGCAGATGATACTAATCTCTTATATGCTGATAAAAATCTTAAGTAACTCGAAACCATAGTTAATGCTGAACTTTGTAACATCTATGATTGGTTAATCGCCAACAAGTTATCTCTGAATATAAAAAAATCCAATTTTGTTATTTTTCCTAAACAGAAAAAGCTCAATCACCAAATAAATTTGAAAATGTTTGACCATCATACTAACAGTTATATTTCTTTAGAAAGTAAGGAATTTATTAAATACTTAGGAGTGTTTATTGATGAAAATCTTTCATGGGGCCACCACATTGCTCACATTGCATCCAAAAGAAGTAAATCAATTGGCGTTATCTCTAGATTAAGACACTTTGTACCCGTTAGTACTCTAAACCACATTTACAGGTCGCTTATCCAACCCTATCTGTTGTATGGTATAGTCGCGTGGGGTCAAGCTGCAAAAATTTATAGAGATAAGATTCTAATCCTTCAAAAACGAGCCCTTCGCTTAATGTACTTTGGTGACTACAGATCTCATGCAATCCCGTTTTTTGTTTCTTCTCGTTTTCTTCCTTTGGACATGCTTTACTTTAAATCAGTTGCCATCTTGATGCATGACATATCCAATAACTTGTCACCTCCTAACATATCTAACTTATTTACTTACCAAGCTAATATTCATTCCTATGAGACAAGATCATCTTCAAGAGGCGACTATTTTGTCGAAAGTTCAAGATCAGATATACAAAAAAGGCTCTTTCAAGAAATGGTGTTAGAATCTGGAATAGCTTGTCTTGTGAAGTGCGCCGGCTATCAAAACACAATTTTAAAAGTAAAATTCATGATCTCCTCCTCCAGAGACTTGCAAAATACGATGATTATATTGATTTGTGTAATTTATTAGCAAAATTATAAGACCTCAGCTTGTTCTGTTCTCTTGCCATGTCTTAAATGTATTGATGTATTTGTAATTTGTCTAGAATTTTGAATCTCTTGCTCTGTAAATCTTTTATTTATTTTATAATGCACGTATTTAACACTGCTCGCCCCGACTAGCCTTTGCTAACTGCGGGCAGTGCATATTTCTGTGGTATTATTTCATAAATAAATTAAATAAACTTTAAACTTGAAAACTTGAAACTTGAACAATTTTTGCGCTGCCAGGAGCCCATGAGTAGGAGCCTCCAAATGCATTGTTTCCTTGAGTCAACTTTTGCACGTATTTTTCTATTTTCAGAACTGCTTTTTCTGTAGAAGGCTCAAATTTACTGGGAAAATCTGTTTCCAGTAAATTCCGCACACAAGCATCCGTAATAAAATTGCGGCCTAAGGTTGGGAGCTCGTTGTCCCGATCCTTCTCTTGGGCATTCTAAATAATGCGTGCGAATTTAGAAACCCGCAGCATTCTAAAAATAGAAATGGTACGCGCAAAGGTTGACTCAAAGGGCTTGTATGGGAGAGTCAAGCTCCTATTCATGGGCTCCTGACGCTGCATAGTTCGTGTTTCACAGCTGAATGTTTGTTTAACAATAATAATGATGATAATAATAATAATAGTAATAATTATAATAATAATCATTGGTATGACATGTGTGACGTCAACTTTAGTAAAATTTGTCGCATTAGGAAATTTGTGAATATTTATGAACGATTTATTTTCTCAACTGTGTTTACAGGGAATACAGTTACAGAAATCTTGCCAGTTTTAGTTTACTACTAGACCGATGATACCATTGGCAAGTGACTGTTGCTTGGCCACCACGTGAATCAGAGATCACGT
>JAEMWC010000304.1:472500-530000 GCA_016490735.1 Pachyseris speciosa | reverse complement strand
TATGATTATTTGATCCGTCGTGCATATTACAGTTTAGATCACCCAGAAGGTAAAAGTCTTTCTGTTCAGAGTCCACTTTATCGACTAGAGACTCAAAATGTCGAAAAATATCATGGGGAGAGTTTGGGGTTTATACCACGTACCTGGAGTGGGGTCTAATAATTTCGATGACAACACATTCAAGTTGGTCATCACATAAATCGTCACGGATCTGGTAATTTATGTTATTCCGTAAATACATGCAAACACCACCACCATTTCGGCCATTAACAGAGCGATCTTTCCTAACAACCTCAAATCCTGGCAAGTGTATTTCATTATCATTGACTGAACTATCAATCTTCGTTTCATTGATAGCCAGTACATCAATTTTAGAGTTGCGTACAAAAAATCTGAGATCATCCAAATGAGCGAGTAAACTATTAAAATACAATGCCGCCATGACAAAACCCGGCCCAAATGGATTGATAGTGGATGGGTTGCCTTTATTATTAGTGTACTTACGATTTATTCGCGGAGGCAAAGACTCATCCGTATCCTAGTCGGCAATACCTTAATCACCTCTTAAGTAATTAATAAATTTGTTGCAAGTCGGGGAGTTCCTCAGGTCTAGACCACTCCTATTTAGGTCATTTTCGGGAGAGATATTTGAGTGGTCGACATACCACCATCCATTTTGATTGCAAAACGTTTTAAGTATCTTGTTGACACCGACACTTTGACGGCGAGGAATTTATCATAAGACCTTGGAATAATACCGGATATCGCAAGATCGGCCGAGGATTTCTTATTAACCATGGTGGCCAGGTTAACGATCTCCTCGGCACAATCACGCACCGATGCACTTGATCGAAGGCTGTTAGTTCCAACATGAATCACAATCGCATCAGGGTTTTTTCGTAAAACTGGCTTAATGTGATCTCTCATGTCCATAGTAGTGCATCCAGGGAACGAGGAAACTTTGACTTTTGCAGATCTCGAGATTTTCCGTCCCTGAAGGTTTTTTAGTATAGAATCACCAACTATAAACACTTCCTTTTTCTTCGCCGATTGATTTGTTGGATCATTCCTTTCGCTGTCTGAGGTTCTCGTTGGTCTACCAGTACGGTTTCTAGAGTTTGAAGTCTGGGAACGCCTCGCGCTTGGTACCTTGTTTCTTCTATCTTCACTAGCTTCGTTATTTGGTGTTGGGCTCACATTAATGAAACTACCTTGAGCCTCATTCCCAAGGGGCTCAAATCTATTGCGAGTATCAATGTTATCGTTGGGAATTGACTGTTGATTTCGTTTATTCTTCTTACTTTTCGCCACATGGGAGTTTTCCTCAACGGACCAACGATCATCTGCTCTTTGTGGGCGGCTGTCACATTCATTCTTCTCTTGGACAATGATCCTTAACGTCAGTCTTAACCAGGGGTGGATCCAGAGTAGTTCAAGTGATTTCCAGAAATCACTCAAATTTTTCCAAACCTACGTTTGTTATTTCTCAGGTTCTTTCTTGTAGCTCAAGAAATCAATTATCCTTCTTGTTTTATTGTTTATTATGAAGTAAAACAAAGAAAAAAGCATCGTATTTCGTTATTCCGTCGATTACACAGCAAACCCATCCCTTCCCGAGCAAATTAGACGAGTCTCCGTTCGCGCGCTTTCGTCTTTTGTCGAGACTTCCGAGTACAACACGAAAAAATTTGGTATGCACAACCGGACAAAATTTGTACGCAGTGGGTGGGACAGGGTGGGACTGAATGGTTTATGGATCTTTTCACAAATCACTCAAAACCCTCGATTGGCCAGAAACACGCACATTGTCTTGCGAACTACTCAAACTCGGTTGTGATTGGCTATCGAGGCCGCAAACTACCGTGGAAACTACTGACAATCGTATATAAAGGGAAGCATCTCCCCGAACGTCCCTTCGTTTGTTCTTGCTCCGATTAGAGTTCATCGTTAACTTGCTACGAAGGAAGACAAGGGAATTTAAATTATAAAGCTATGGTTCGAGGCGATCCAGTTTGTCGAAAGGAGGACTGTTCTCAGTACGATGTTGGCTTGGTTTTCAAGGAAATCAGCTCATATTCGGACCAGGACAAGCTCAAGTTCATAGAGAATGTGTGGAAACCAGGTGAGCTATTTGATTTCCCAGCGTCAGTGGAATGTTCGAATTCTAACCGTCATTTTGTGTGGAGCTGGCTGAAAAGATTTCCCTGGCTAGCATACTCTAAATATCTCCATGGTGCATTTTGTTTACCGTGTGTTTGTTTTGGAGTCCAGTGTGGGCGAAATACGAATAAACTAGACAAATTGTACAAGTCTCCAATCACACTTTGGACGTCCGCCATTTCACGTTTTAGCAAACACGCGAGCGGAAAATGTGAGATGCATAATTTTGCAGTGATTGCAATGGAGAATTTTCTGAGAAATATGAGAAGAGAAGCGGTCCCAATTGATCAGCAGATCAACAACTTACTCCAACAGCAAATCAATAGAAATCGTGAAATTCTGAAATCCCTTTTTAAAACAATAATTTTCTGTGGAGAAAACAACATAGCCCTCAGAGGTAGACGAGATGATGATCCACAAAATGCTAGTCTTGCCGGTAATTTCCAGGCACTGTTAGAATTTCGAATTGACAGCGGCGACCAAACACTAAAACATCACCTGGAAACTGCACCCAGAAATGCGACATATATCTCTAAAACCATTCAAAATGAGATGATTACAACTGTGGGTGCTATCATAGTGAATAATTTGTCACAGGAAATCAGGGATAGCAAATATTTTTCTATTATGTCTGATGAAGCAGCTGACATATCAAATAAAGAAAATCTTTCAGTGGTGATCAGATTTCTTGATTCAACCAAAACAGTCAGAGAAGAATTTGTGGGATTCTACCTTTGTGAGGATGGAACAACAGGAGCAGCTATCAAAGATTTAATAATTGGTGCTGTAGCTGATTTAGGACTATCTATGGATGACTGTCGTGGCCAGTGTTATGATGGTGCAGGCAATATGTCTGGGCGCTTGAATGGAGCTTCATCACTTATTAGGGCTGAACATGACAAGGCTATTTACGTTCACTGTATGAACCCTAGGCTTAACTTGTGTGTTGCTGACACATGCCAATTACCACTTGTTAGAAACATGATGGATGTTGTAAGAAAGCTCTCAGAATTTTTTGACAATTCCCCGAAGCGACAACAGCATTTGATCAGCAAGATTAGAGTATTGATGCCTGCTGCCAACCACTTTGTTTTGGTACATGTGTGTCGAACAAGGTGGATTGAGCGTATTGATGGTATGGACCGAATCGTGGAGCTTCTTCACCCAGTTGTGGCTACACTTGAAGACATTTCAATGAACAGAAATGTTCCTGGCCATGGGAACTGGAATCAAAACAGTAGAAATGATGCACAAGCCTTAATTAATGCAATCACATTTTCCTTTATTGTTACTCTTGTTATTGTCAGACACATTTTAGACTTAACCAGACCACTCACAGTCAGGCTACAAAAGAAAGCAATGGATCTTCTCAAAGCAAAAGAGGAAATTGTTCTGTTAAAATCAGCCTTAACAGATATGCAAACTGACATTGATACTAGGCACCATGCTCTCTATGAAGAAGCTGTTACCCTAGCAAGACGTGTTTCAGTACAGCCAAGCATGCCCAGGATAATTCAGAGGCAAGTTCACAGAAACAATGCACCAGCCCCAACCACTGAAGACTATTACAGGATCAATCTGACAACAGACTTCCTTAACCATGCTCTTGCACAACTGGACAGTAGATTTGAGGATGATGTTTTTGTGTGCTACAAAGGATTTTCAGTGATTCCTTCTATATTGTTGGCTACTAACCCCATTTGGAAGGATAATGTTAGGGAATTTTGTAACCATTACAGACAGGATATCCCTAATTATGCAGGTTTACCAGCAGAGCTTTTGTTGTGGGAAAGAATGTGGAAGGGGAAAAATGATAGAAGAGAAGACATCCCTGACAGTATAGATGCCACCCTGGAACAAATTGACAAGGGTGCTTATGTCAATATCTATACTATACTTCAAATCCTGATAACCATTCCTATTTCATCAGCATCTTGTGAAAGGTCCATCTCAACCCTCCGAAATCTGAAGACTTATTTGAGAAGTACAATGGTCCAGGATAGACTGAATGGATTAGCACTGATGCATGCCCATAGAGAAATGGAATTAGACCTTGAACAAATTATAGATTTACTTGCTAATTTACATCCTAGAAGAATGAGAATGGAAAATATTTTAAATCACTAGTGTTTCTAGAGTACTTGTGAGTTATGTTCCATCAGGATTGATGTAATCCTTAAACTGATGGAGAACAGTACAGATACATAACTGGTGTCTGTGGTACAATTTAAGTACTAATATCTGGACAAAAACTCATTCTTCAATTAAGTTTTTAGAGTTATGTTTCCACTGACACTGGGTGTTCAATAAGCTTAAAGGCTTAGTTTAATGTTATTCTGGTTTGTCTGTGTAAATACACAGAAATGATTTTTCGTACAGAATTATGCCTTTCTGAGGAGGTGCTGTTGATGTGGCTGAATGGCTTGAAGTGCTCTCAGAATGCAGGAAAATTGCATTCTGAGGGCACTAAATTTCAAATTTTCTTGGGGGAGCATGCCCCCAAACCCCCCTAGTTAATTTGGTGCATATCACTCATGTAAAATCCTGGATCCACCCCTGTTTGCTGACAGGAGATTTGCATTTTCTTCTACCTTTTTCTGTAGGATGAGTAGATCAAGTTTAAGACCCCCTATATCAGCATTCATCATAGAATATGATCGCTCTGGAATTAAACTTTCCTGTCCTTCTCTGTCGGCTGATGTTTGTCGAATAACACTTGTGTAAGAGTCTTCAGACAAAGTGGAAGGCGACATTGTTTGGCTCTCCGTTTATACGGCAATTGTAGGTGTATTCGAGTCCAGCATATTAGTTGTCATTCCGGGCATGTTCATGACTAATGAACTAACCTATCCTTTAAACTAGGACCATCTCGTCCCTGGAAATATAGAGTTTGTTGTTTCTTACTGTACCAATTGATGATATGATTTTTCTTGGTGCTTTTAAACTGTTTCATGTTCCCGCCAGGCGACGACCACGAAATTACTCAACAAATTCAAACTACTCTTCCAGATCAACCGATCTCCTTTTAATTGAAGATGTTGTAAATCAGAATTCTCAAGGTCAGGTAGAAGCGATTCCAGTTTAGCGTCCACAAATTGATTATCATCGGAGCTTGAAAGTGTGCAACCGTCCGCCATGATCAACGCACTAAAATATAATACAGAAGATCGATATCCACTTTCTTGCTAGGGATAGACCAAAGTTTCGGGTGACTGAGGTGTATTTTATCGAGATCGGAGTTACCATAGCAACGCAGTGACGTCATTATTGTTTTTACTTTTCCGACAACACCCCATTGCCTTCGGAGGAACGAGGTCGATTATTCTAATCTGTAGAACAGTGTTATCTATAAAATAACAGTAACACAGTAGCCGTCAGTCACACTCGCGTTGAATGAAGCGATTTTGTTCCACTTTTCAGGAAATGTGGTTCATATGTAAAAAAATAACATGCGCTCCAAATGTGCTTCCCGTAAGCCCGGCGAAATTATGTAGAGTCACTCAACAGTCGAAAACTTCAACTGAAAATTTCTCAAAATCGCTCTCATAGAATTTGTTTAAACTCGCTCCACATCAGGGAAACTATCTAAACTACAATTACAGAAGACAGTTTAGAAAGAAAACCTCTAGATTTCAAGAAAATCGACTGTGAGTAAAAAACAATAATGACGTCATTGCGTTGCTATGGTAACTCCGATCTCGATAAATTACACCTCACCCGTCACTTTGGTCTATCCCTAGCAAGAGTGTAAATATCAATCTCCTGTATTATGTTTTAGTGCGCCATGATTTATATTAAAGTTAGAAGGTGTCACTACTGAAAAATCCAATCGAGCAACCTTAAGTACTTTTATGATTATTCCTTTACTATATTTATGATTCCTTTTTAAAGTCGGGCTTACATTTGTTATCGATTCTCATCACAATGATATATAAACGCTGTGTATTATATGGTCCGTATAGATACGGTTGCAATACACCATTTTGCTAATGGTGAACTGTGGGTAGATCCAGTCCTTTGTGGGGGCAAACGGTCAAAATTACAAATTCAAATTACGTCCTAAAATGGCCGTTTGCCCCCACAAAGGACTGGATCTACCCACAATTCACCAGGAACTGATCATTAGCAATTTAAAGGTGATGTAGATCAGCAGAGGGTAAGTTCTACAGGGTGTTTCAAAAGTTCGTTCTCATTTGTTTTTTTTTTCTAACGTTTCATTATTTATTAAACGTAACATTTAAAAAATAAGGCATATTATTGTTTGCCTATTTTTCATTCGATCATTTCAATTATTAGTAACCAGAATGCCCACCTTTATTTTTAATGACATTTTCTAAGCGCCTGGGCATAGAATGTGCGAGTTCCTTTAACGTGTCAAGAGTCACATTTTTCCATGCAAAGCGTAGTCGCCTTTTCAGCTCTTTCATCGTTTTGGGAGCTGGATCTTTGTACGTTGTCTCGTCAATAACACTCCAGATGTTCTCAATGGGATTGAGATCAGGAGAGTTCGCTGGCCAGCCATCCTTGGCTATAAAGTTTGGCAAATTCTTTTGACACCATGTCTGAGTTGCCTTTGAAGTGTGAGCCGGTGCTCCATCCTGAACGAATGTCATCTCTTTCTTTGAGCTAAACAATTTCCTCTCTATCGGGCCACCTGTCACCTGACGACTTCATGTCGAGAGTTTCACTTCTTTCTCAAGGATTTGGTTGATGTAGTACTCAGAAGTTAAGGTTTGGCCTGTGGGTAGCATGTGTAACTTTGTTAGCCCACGACCTGTCATACCACCCGACACCATTACCTTCGCACTTTGCTTCACTTGGAAAGCTGGAGGAACATCACATTCCTGCGAGCCCCAAACGATGTCGATTTTTGGATTAGGGTACTGGAAAAGATATTTAGGACACTCATCTGTAAATAAAAAGTTGTCCCAATCTTGTGCTGTCAGCTTCGCGTGTTTCTTGGCGAATCTCAAACGGGCTTTCCTTTGCTTTTCGCTCAGCAAAGGTATTTTCTTTCGCTTGAAAGCTTTCCATCCTTTCCTGGTCATGTATCCCCACACCGTTATGCTCGAAACTTCAATATTTTTCTGCAGAAGATTCTTGGCAATCTTCCTTGTTGAATTGTTCCGTTTGTACTTCGCTTTCTCGATTGATTTTCGAGCAGCATTGGTCAAAACAGATGGTCGTCCGCTTCTTGGCTTGTCTTCGAAGCACTCTCTTTTCGACCACTTGTTCACCCAACGTACTGTCTTGTTAAAAAATTTAGCAATTTCTTTGACTGAATGACCAGATGATCGTAGTATGGCTGCTTGAGCTCTAGCATAAACATAAATGTCTGACTTCATTTTCGTGACAGAGAAAACAGAAAGGTCAGGAAAACAATCAGAGAATAACAACAAATTCGGGACACAAAGGGCGCGAAAAAAATGGCGGGAAAAAGTGCGTGTGCACACTTGGCGCGAAAATCGAAAGAAAGGCATCTAGTAGCTAATTAAAATTGCTATTGGCAGTTATTTTAATAAATTCTCTACCTCAATGTATTGATAAAATTCTAAGAAACAATTAATTTGTTTAAAAAATTAACAACTCTAAATCGGAACGAACTTTTGAAACACCCTGTATTTTGGTCGAGCTTGTGTTTCTAGAAGACAATTATAAAAGATTTTCACTGGATGAGGAGTTACGCATGTCGATGTCAGCTGCTATTGCACGGCACTACCGCTTCCTGTTCTGTTGCGAAAGCCGACAGAGGCCTTTTCCGTTTCATTCAAATGAAGATGACAAAGTTAGTGTTGTTAAAATTGAACGGGCTGCAGCTCAAATTATGTGTGACAATATCCATGAGAGAAACTCTTTGTGAGGTGTTGATTGTAAACAAAACAACATTTAACGTAGAGTCAACGCACAAAAGGTGGGTGTGTCGCACCATATTGCATCATGGGGGTAATACCATGTGTGCACTTCGGGCGGTATAGATTACAACATTCTGTTTCATCAACACAGTACAATGGTCTCTCAAAAGGGAAGAGAAAAGGGTTGAAGACGTGATTGATACTGAAAATGCCACTCCTGAAAAATATGCTGCGAACATTTTATAAACTAGTTAACGGAGAGACAGAGACCGAAATAGACAGACAGACAGACAGACAAACAGTCAAGATAGGAACATGATGGTGTCAGTGTGGTACGAACAGGATACCGTGACACCATGGAGAGACGCCGCGCGGTGGCCGTGTAATACACCTTTTGCTGTTCATTACGACAAAATACGCATTCCTTTGCGTGAATTGACGACCAATAGCGCGAAGATACATTCATGAGCACCAAGAAGCGAACATTTGCACGTAGCTCAGATTCAATAACGATTTTTGCATTTTTGTCAACAGTCAATAACATTTTTGGGCATTCATATGCGTAATTCGGCATACAACAGAGAAAAATAAACTTTCATTTGCGGTAACATTCAAGTCATTAACACCATTTTGAAAATCACTGGAGACAACAGACAAACATTTAAGTGCATAAGACATTCATTAACATTTTTATCACACTGTTTGCAATTCATTAGCATTCCTGGATGGCGTAAGTGTGGATATTAAAGACAAAACGTGATGGACGTGCTAAAGGAACAATAGCAATTGTTAAAACTAAACGATAACAAACAAGGATAGCTCATGATCATAAAGGAGAGCAACGATAGAGGACCCCGTAAAGTGGGTATCCTTTGTACACCTTTTGCCCTTCATTAACAGAAAATAGAAATTCATTTAAATTTTTTTTTATTTGAATAACAAAATTCGATCGCTTAAGTTTGTCCGATATTGGAATTTATTGTAACTTAATTATCTTGATTTTTAGTTGCTGTGTTAGTAGTTTTATGATTAATTACTGTATATTTTTAGTTTTATTTTTCATAATATACTAGGGTCATGGATTGCCTGTAAACTAGCTGACTAATTAAGCGTGAACCCCACGTTAAATAAAGTATCGTACTGTATCGTATCGTTTAGAGTAGAGAACGTTTGTTTGTGTCTCTTCTTTCACTGGCACATGACAAAATCAAAAAGTAATTTTAACGCTGCGCAGTACGCGTCTAAACGCTTGTTGAATGACAATAACAATAACAACAATAATTAATAATCTGATTTGAAACGGTACATGACTTGTATAGGATGTAATCATTAGTATAACATGTGTGATATCAGACTCCAACTTAAGTAGGAATTTTTGTGAATATTTATTTATATACGATTTGTTTTCTCAACTATGTTTACGGGACATACAACGAGAAAAATCTTGTCAGTTTTACTTTGCTACTGGATCAATGATCCCCATCACGAAAGGCAAATGGCAAGTGGTTGCGCGAACCAGAGAACACGTACGTCTAAAGAAGAAAATGCCGTGATAAATATTTAACATCAAGATCGCCTAGTTAGATGACGCATTAAAACGCTTGCAGCATTTGTTTAAATGATCAAATTTGAAGGTAGAGATATTAGTTGACGTTCCTCACCGTCCTCCCATTCTGTAATCCATATAATATGTTTCTGTAAATTTTATTTTGAAGATTTATTTAATTAACTCTACAGAGCGCGCAGCATCGTTGGCAAAAAATTTCATTATCAAAGAACATTGTTATATGCATAATACGGGGATGTAGATTAGCACATTTTATGTAAATATGTAATGATGACTATTACTATCGAGTATATAGGGTAATGTCAGGATAGAAAGACTATATTTGCCCAGGAAGCTTTTCGAATGAGAAATCATCTGAAGTAAGTGCACCTGATGTGTCTTCTTTTGTGCTTCGTTTAAAGCGTTTTTGGTGACGGCTTATGTGCATTCGACTAAAATGATTAATGATTGGTAGACAAAAGTAATTGGTCATAAGATAATTTACCAATTTGAATATCGAAAACGTGATTAATCGCGTCTCTTTTTCGATGCAAGGGAATACTCTGAAGGAAAGGTCGAAAAAACTTAACGTGGCTTCAAAGGAGATTCTCAACACTTGAGAAAAAGATGCCAAATTCAACGGACGTTGTATTCATCTTTATCTCTGTTCTGGAAGCCACACTTATCATCATTGGGAACTCCTTCACAATTTTCGTCTTCTGCACAAAGATTCACAATCAAAAAGCAGCTAATTTGCTCCTTATCAACCTTGCAGTCGCTGATTTGCTCGTGGGAATAGCCGAACCCATAGTCCTCGCTACTGCGAAAATTCCCAGAATGAACACTATAAGAGGACAAAAGACAGCTACAAAAAACCCTTCATCGGCACTTCAACTCCTTGCATCGAGTGCATCAGTGCTTTTCCTCGCTCTTATTTCTCTGGAAAGAGCTTATGCAGTTTTATGGCCAGTCCGTCATCGTGTAACGACAACTCGAGTTTACATTTTCAGCATCGTTTTCGTTTGGGTAGTTGGTTCATGTGTGGCAGGACTGTCTGTGTTGTCGATGTACCACGCAAAGGTGGAGAGGGGACCAGTCATTGGCACCATCCACATTTTCCTATTCGTTTCTCTGATGGTTATAACCGCAAGTTATCTTAAGATACGCAAACGATTGCTCTTCACGACACCTGAAATATTAATAACAACCCACAATGTTCGATCAACCGAACATAACCTACGACTTTCAAGAACAGTGTTCATGGTTATTGCCGTGTCACTCGTGTTTTGGGTGCCAGCTTTTGTTGTTTACATTGTTAGGGGATTTTGTCCGCAATGTCTTTCCCAGTACGTGGTGAGAGCTGTGAACGTGCTGCATCTGGCAAATTCCATGGTGAATCCACTTGTATACACCTTTAGGATGCCAGTGTTTAAGGATGGTTTGAAGAGATTATTTCGCAAACGCCGGGAGAACGTTGAAATAACACCTGCTCTGGCAAACGGAATGGCTTTGAGTCCGGATGGCTCCTTCATGTTACAGACTGAGTATAGAACCGGTCCCATACTTCGGTCATGTTAAGCAGCCATGATAAAGATAGCAATGCAGGAAGTCAGTCAGATCTCCTCGATGGTTGTAATAGTAAAAATAAGTAAACAACTTACACAGTTATCCATCACCCAATCTATAATGAATTGGTGTTGCGATGGGTCTTAAGCTACAAAGAAGAAGAGATTCGCCATTCAGGGGCACCCAACGAGCCAAATCAACGAAACGCTGTAGAAAGGCATTTTCAAATACCTTATGGTGTTTGAAGTCTGTTTAAAGCGATGTTTTCATAAGCTAGAAGAAATTCATCTGTTCGGATTTCCTAGCTGAAATTTTAATTGTCCGAAAATGTTAGGGAACAAGATCTTCCTTTGAGAAAATGCAAGCTGAAATGAACTCTCCACGAACTTTCTAGGGAACTATTTTTTTTCGAAAATGCTAGCTGACGTTTTTGACTGTCAAAAACAGCAATTACGACCTTTCCGAAAACCGCAGGGACTATGATTTCCCAACTTCGAATCTTTTAGGCAACGTTTTAGTTACGAAAATCCGAGTGCACTCTTTAATCGAGGCCGAAAGTGCAAGGCGAATTAACCTCCACCGAACAGATATCTACCGAAACTTTTCGCTGCGTGCCCCTGGCCATTCTAAACAACTGTTTATTAGATCATCCTGCGAGAAGGATAACACGCCTAAGATATACATATAGTTTTAATTTTCACAGAGTGAATCTTCATCTCATCGGGGATTGCAAGGGTATGCCGCATTTATCCGTGCTAGCGCTATGTTTTACGTGACGCTTCTAAAGAACCGTACCACGCTTTATACAGCATGCTGTAAGATAACGATATAAGTGAATTAGCGGAGTATTTGCGATCAAATAAAATAAATTAGAAACGAACTGTAATCTACTCTCGCTCAGTTGGCCCACCACACTGGAATGACAATTTGAGCTTCCTGGACTTGTCTTTAATTTTTGCAAGATCGTTATATTTTTATTAACTCCACGTTTAACATTTAATTCTATTTTGTAGTAAGCGAGGGTAAAACTATTTAATAATGGCAGGATGAGCAGATGAACAGTGCTTCTGCCATAAAATATTACGTTTTACTTGGCGCCTTTATAAATGATGTCAAAACTTGTAGCTATACACACTAATTGTGTTTCAACTGTGTTAAAAGAATATAGAGTAAGGAAAATGTGTATATTAGCTTTTCTTTGTACTGTCCTGTGAGGTGATACTAAGCGGTGCCAAGGGCAGATTTGTAAAAAAGGCTTTTCTCGCCTCTTAAAATAGGATTAAAGTGACATCGTACCCAAAGAAATAAGGTGAGCATTGATAAGCATTCGAACTTTTCTGAATTAATTTAAGTACTTTTACGGTTAGTCCTTTACTACATTTATTATTTCTTTTATGGTCGGTATTAAGTCTGTTTTTGTTTTTGTCCATTTTTATCACAGTGATATATAAACGCTGTGTATTATATGGTCCTTAAATGTACAGTTGCAATTGAATCTAAAGCTGATATAGATCAGGAGAGGGAGATCGGAGTTCTATTATGATCGAGCTAGTGTTTCTAGAAGGCAAATATTGTAATAGATCTTCAGTGGTGATAAATAAACACTTCCTCCAGGTTATTGAAACTCGATAATGAACGGTAATGGATGATGCGTTACGGATGTTGATGTCAGCTGATATTCCACGGCAAGATCGTTTGGCATTCTGTTGCGAAAGCTTAAAGAAGCGTTTTCCGTTTCAGTCAACTGTACATGTCTAACTTAGCTTTTTTTTAATTGAACAGACTGCATCTCAAATTGATAAAAGGGGGTTAGTTTCTAAAGAAACTGTGGTGCTGCGTCGGTGGGGGAGTGAAACGCGAAAATTTGGTTTATCAACGGAGTTGATAATGTAAATTGACCACGTTACAGGGATTTGAGCGTTAGCCCGTCGTCGGAGCGAATCGAGGAATAGTGGGTTGTGTATGGTTTATATACAGAACATGGAGCTACGCTATTCGTGGTAACATGGTAACAGGAATAAATTAATTGAATGAAAAGCGTTCGTTGA
This sequence comes from Pachyseris speciosa, assembly GCA_016490735.1. Lineage (NCBI taxonomy): Eukaryota > Metazoa > Cnidaria > Anthozoa > Scleractinia > Pachyseridae > Pachyseris > Pachyseris speciosa. The sequence goes on along the minus strand of JAEMWC010000304.1, from coordinate 516,828 downwards.
TACCATGGGGATAACAAGAACAACGGGAAAATAAAGGTGTCGATATTTCTGTGGTGAATTTTCATTGCTTTCAAGTTAACAAAGACAGTGTTGTTTCCTTTATTCGATTTATTTATAAATCTCCTGTAATATGCAGTTAACGGGTTTCTATAAGTATGGTGCTCCGCTTGGCGGTTCGGGCCGCCGGAGCTCCGCTTTTACAAGTTTACAGTAGCACTCACGGAATATATTGTAGGGCTAAGCGTCTCAATAACCTTTGCCTCGTTTCTCAATCGCTCGTTCTGTCCTTTTTATTCCGTGTGGAACTTAAGGCAAACTTAAGTGAACAAAGAGCAGAAAAAAGATGCGCGGTTTGTCCAGAAAAAAAAAACCGTGATGGTTCATTTGTAAAATTTAAGACTATCAACGGCGTTACTTTACAAATATTTAATTTTCATAATGCAGAGTTCATCGTTTGATCGTATTTCAGTTCAGTGTCGTCTCATTCTACCCTATAAAATTAATTTATATTCCGAACAAAGGGAGACTGATGCGAAAGTACAGGATGTACTGACTCTTGTGTTTAATATCTAACTGAACAACATCAGCGTCAAATGTAATCATTCTTCATTGAAATTAATATTCTTCAATGTAATATTACATTGCTGGTGGTGAACTTGTGCAATATCAATAGCTTTTATTTTTCATAAAACCATATACTTACATTTAGGATGCAACATTAAAGATGTCAGGATATATGGATAATTTCTTCATTGGTATTGATGCGAATTATTTTACCTTGTACGTGATACATTCGTGCGTTCTAATTTGAAAGGGCTGTCCACTGACGACATATGTTCTCTATGAACTTTAAAAAAGAATAACCCTTCGATTAACAAACGTGATAGAACGAAGGTATTATTCATGTCTGAAATCTTTCGAATAATTTGAATTTCGCTTTTTAGTAGAGTGGAGGTTCTTGTTGAGCGTAAACGTCTTTGGGTATCTTTCATTTCTGACTGTTTCCACAACACAACTGCAAACAAACAAACAAACAACAAAAACAACAAGGAAACAAACAAAAACAAATCCAGGAAAGTTATCCTTACCTTAACAGGTATTATATTCATCATAATCTATGCACTGGAAGCGCTCTTCTATGCATTGGAAATTCGTTGGCATTTTTTGTCACCTGGACGCAGTGAGCTCCATCACGAATAATGATAATAGTACTTGTGATCACCAAAATGTCCATCTTCCTATAGTCCATTAAGGTGGTATGGGTTAATGAGCAAAAACAATCGCCTGCGCGTGCGTTTTACATTTTAGTACATTTCGTTGCGGTCCTCTGCAAAACAACAACGTGAAATGACCAAATGTAGTGTTTTATTTGAACTGCGGATCAATGATTAAATGTGTGACTAATCATCGCAGTTATGAACACTACTTAAGCAGTAGTGAAAATAAAGCCTGAAAAAAATTCAGGCTTGTACGGGATTCGAACCCAGTAGAAGCCTGAATTGTTTTCAGGTTTTATTTTCACTACTGCTTAAGTAGTGTTCATAACTGCGATGATCAGTCACATATTTAATCATTAATCCGCAGTTCAAAGATATGATTTTCGTTTATTGATTCTCATATATTCACCACTCACGGGTATATTACGAACCAACAAAACGACCAGCTCCCAGATGGCTTGTTAGCTCAGTCGGTAGAGCGCTGCACCGGTATCGCAGAGGTGGTGGGTTCGAATCCCGTACAAGACTGAATTTTTTTCAGGCTTTATTTTCGCTACTGATTAAGCAGTGTTCATAACTACGATGATCACTCACATATTTAATAGTGAAAGAATTACAAAAACGAGAAGTTATAATTCGAAATGACGTTTTCGTTGCCGTCGCCATCGCCTTTGCTTAAGCTCCCTATTACTTTGCTGGAGAAGTGCATTGCCATGCCCGTTTTTCCCTTTGTTTCATGTGTAACAAACACTTTTGCACCGATATTACTAGAAAAGAGGGCAAAACCTGACCACAGCAACTTTTTTCGTGACCCTATGCGGGTTTGAAATTTGAAACTGGCATGGAATTTGAAAAATGGCAACAATTATTTACTTTCCATGATTTTACTTTTAGCAGCTTTTTAGGCATCAAATTTGAGGAGACAAACCTTCTATGCAATGAAACAGAATAAAGCCAATCTGCTAAATTGTTCTTTCATAGCATTTGAAAGAATGATGGTAGGTATCGGCAGAAAACTCCCATTTTTGGCAAAGTGAAACTTTGAAGATTTTTCACTCTGCAAATAACAAGAGTCAGTCCACAAGTTGAGGTTTACATCATAGATCAATACAAACATTATTTAAAAAAAAAAAACTATTTCTTATCTGACTGACTAAGTGTTTTCGCTCAATTATTGTTAGCGAGGAAGCACTATTGCAGACATCTGACAAAAGCTTTTTCTGTTACCAAGGCAATAACAGACTCAAACATTATTGTATTTATCATCATTCATGGCAACGAGTTGCATGATGGTGATTTTTTCTGCATGAGAGGTAGTATAGGATACCTTTGCACCTTAAGTAGCCATTATTTGGCTCGTCACTTAATGCTTTTCTCCAAAAATCGCGTGACGACTCAAATATACTATGTAGTACATTGATTTCACTAAAATATGAATAAAAATTTAAAAGCCATAAGCCTTAAAACTAACAGATCATCGGATTCTTTATAATGTTTTTCAATAAACATTTCAAGATAATTATTAGCCTTTTTCTTCATTAGAGTGCTTGTCAGACAACATAAAGGGAGAAGATCATAGCCTGATCCAATAGACGGGTTACGCTGCACTAGAACACATCTGCAACACAGAAGAACTTTCTAATCTCAGGTTTTGCAAATTATCTGACTAAAAATAAGAAAAACGGTATGACCGTCCTCTTTGTTTTGTCTTTCTATAATTGTTTCACTTCTCTTGCATTATTATGACAAAAAGTTATCTAACAGTTCTCCAACAGTTCTCCAAAAAGAAATGTTGTTGTCTGTGGCTGATGACGCCAGTACAGGAATGCATAAGGAATTACTCAGCAGCATCACAAGAGTATGAGTAAAACTGTAAATCACAACGTGGATGATATGAAAGTTGATTCAATCAACTAATATAACAAGTCTATCACCAAAACTATGTGATGTATCAGCTACACCTAAAATCCCCCAAATCTGAAAGCCAATATAATAATTTATTTTAAACCCTTTACAGTCAAATCAATCATCGTTATCAGTGTCAAAAAAAAGAGTCTCCGATATTGGCTCTTGCAGAGAAGGAACAAAGGAACAAAAAAACTGACCCCACCATCACACACCCCAACGTTCATACAACGTACATCATCAACACCAGCAACTGATAAATTTGTATAGCGCATTTTCCACGACATAGTGATCTAATGCGTTTCACCGCATGTGATGATCAAATTAGATGTGATTTATGAAAAACCAGGCAAGACCACCACGAACTACCCCCCCCCCCCCCCTTACTCTTTGCGGACAGTGTGTGGGTTCTTTAACGTCCCACAGATCATTAGGAACAGGGGTTGAGAGACCGGTGACCTATGGTGTATCGCCCTTATTCGAGAAGACTGGAAAGTCTAACCATTTGCAGATGTCATTACAGAGGCAGTACTTTTTACTTAGTTATTGAAAGATCCTGAATGTTGGTCCCGTCGGGGTTTGAACCCGCAAAGCCCCGCACGGTAGTCCTGTGCTCTACCAACTAAGCTTACCGGTCGGTGATAACGTAGAAACTTCAAACATGAATGTGACATCAAACAGAAGAATTACTCTTGTCATTTAACTCTGTCTCTAGGCAGACCTGCTATTGTCCCATGGTTTTAAAGCATGTTTCAAAATCCCACGACATTGTACGTGCTTTGTCTATGCTTTGTCGCTTACAAGAAAGCCGCACCATCAAAATCGGCCTTCAGGGTGACCCAAGCATGTTTCCGATCCTCCCAGATAAACAAGATGGTCTGTTTTATAGAATTTTCTGTGAGTACGGCAAAGGCTACGTCGGGGAGACAGGAAGATGGATGCAGGAACGAGTCTAGGAGTAGAGCACGGATATTCGACTAGCCTGCACGACTCGTGGTGTCATAGTAGCAATGTTGACGGGAAACGAAGCTGGGGCTAGTGCGCCGCTGTGGCTCGAATTTGTAAATATTTAAGAAACACTACTAAACCTTAAAAAAAGAAAAAGGACATTATAATAAACTCATGATGTCAATCCATTTCTTTACAAAATAGCCCACATGTTCCGCTAACATCCTATAAATGCATGGGCTCTAAATGTTTCGATCAATCAAGAAGTAGTATTCTGAACCAAGACGCACCACTTGCTGTGCTCATCTGTACTGATATCCTCCTATATTTCTTGTTTTCTTAATTTAATGAAGAAACACATGACTACATAAAGTGTATAATGTGTAAAAGCTCTATGGCATGCCTACAGATGACAAACAACAGTTTAACAGTCAAATTTAACTATCTGTGTTGCTTGAACCTCTTAATCTGTATCGCTATCGTCATCTTCAAGTCCTTTCAGCACGTCTTTTGTACAGTCATCGAAATAGCCTTTTATCCCGGGTTCTTTGTACTTTGAAACGACAATCTGTTTGTACTTTTCCAGTATCGCCTTGTTCCTTTGGGTAAGATCCATCTAAGCTGTAACTTGTACAGGAATTTCCAATCCTCCTTGCACTAGGGGAGATCTTCTGTGGTTCTTGTCGATGACTTTAGCACAAACAACCCCTCCTCTAAGTAGGAAAAAGCGTGTTGCTCTGGAAATTTCTTTGGGCAGGTGACCAACTGTAGAGTCGGTAAGACGGCCTCGAAGGCGTTTTGTCGTGGCGATAGCATAGCGATCGTAATAGTTATTTCTCTCGTAGCAGCATTTCAATCGCTTTCCAACAATCGGACTCCAAATCTCTTTATAAACGTGAAACCCGTGAAGACCGCTTTTGAACGAATACGTGATAGACCCACTGTGATCTCTGCTTGCCATTTCAATCTGGTGTTTTTGCTGTTCCTCTGAATGTGGGTGTCCTGTTGCAGTTCGTTGTATGGTGACAGCTAACAATAGTCTTCCTGTTCCCTTTATTGGCGTTACATCGCTACGAAGACGCGCCACATTCTGGTTTAAGATTCTTTGGTAAAATGTCCCTTGTTTCGTTGCGGTTTCACGGTTCAAAAGACAAAAGTAACGGAACGCCCAAACAATTCTGATGCCAACTACTACTATAGCTTTTACTGGGTACAGGACTACCCAGTAGGGGTAGGCACGAACGGGACTCCTAGGTCCCATGCAAGGTGCCCCCGCCCCGGAACCCACCAATTCCCACAACCCATGAAGGTTGACCACACCACCGGGGTCTACGTCCCCTTCTCTTTTCGAAGAGCGGTATGGGTTATTTGACGTCCCACAAGAAAAAATCAGAGAGAGAGAGAGAGAGAGAGAGAGAGAGAGAGAGAGAGAGAGAGAGAGAGAGAGAGAGAGAGAGAGAGAGAGAGAGAGAGCTGTGAGACGGGCCTATGGTTTTCCATCGTTGTCCGAGAAGACTAGAAAGTCTAACCTTTTGCAGATGTAATTAAAAAGGCAACACTTCCTCCTCAATTATTTAAAGACCCTGAGTGTTGGTCCGGCCGGGGTTAGAACCCGCGACCTCGCGCACGGTAGTCCGGTGCTCTACCACTGAGCTAACCGGTCGGCGGTTTCCTGAAGAAATTCAGCCTGCTGTTGCGGCCTACTTTCCAAGCGAAGAAAGCACTTCCTTGGGCAATGTCGAATATCATGCTGTGGAATCGTCCGTTGCGAGCTTGGTGAATCCTCACTCGACTGAAGGTTCCTCGGCTACTTCAGCAGGAAGAAAATATCAACACTATTCGGCTGAAACACCAGCCAATATTGGGAAATATGCCAGTGAGAATGGTAATTCGAAAGGCATCAATCATTTTGAGGAGGAACTCCCAACATTAAAGGAAAGCACTGTAAGAACTTTCAAGCAGGCTTATGGGAAGAGACTACGCGAGGAGAAGAAAAAAGGTAACACAGACGCGACTGTCATTGTATGCTATCCGGAGTGACACCCGTGGACGGCCACCAATACTCAATACTCCGTGAACTGGACAGTAAATTGATCTCTCTTCTTAAGAGCATTAGAAGCAGAGGCGGTGTAGTTAATTTCTGTATCGTGAAGGCAACAGCGCTGGCGCTTGTTGATAGTAATAAGACGCCATATTTAAGAGAATTTTAGCCTACCGGTAGTGACTTGGGTAAAGTAAAGTCCATTTATAGGCGCTGCAATTTTACTCGCCGAGCTGGCACAGCCACTCGTCCTCCAGTTCCCAGAGAGATGTTTGAAGAATGTAAACTTATATTTCTCACTGACATTTGCAAGAAGATTACAGAGAACAAGATTCCCCCTGAGTTGGTGTTAAATGCACGTACGTTTCCGTCGGGAGAATGACGATGGCTGCAAGAAACGCATCGTCAGTTCCAATTAAAGGTCTGACTGATAAGGGAGTCCAAAAAATCCACCGTGGTTTTGTAGAAATTGGCATCGCTAAATATTGCTGTTGTGTCGGTGCCCGCTGAACATGATCCACTTCTTTCAGCCTATCGACCTCACCGTCAATGGGGAGGCCAAGAGATTTATGAAGGACAAGTTTACAACATGGTACTCAGACGAAGTAAAGCAGCAGATAGAATCGGGAGGCGAGAGCACTGATATTAATGTGGATTTGCGACTAACAGTCCTAAAACCACTTCTTGCCGTCTGGTTGGTGGACCTTTACAACCACCTGAGTAGTCCTTTTGGTGTGCGACACATCGGAAAGGATGGGAGAAAGCCGGGATCTCTGGCCTCTTAGATAGGCAAACGGATCTCCCTATAGAAGACCCGTTCACTGACATCGAGCTCGCCCTAGAAATTGATTAGAGGGCAAAGAACTTTATGCCAATGGTACACATAACTCTAGTCTAATTCACGGCTACAATGTAAATGTGTATTATACAATTGCAAAGAACGTTAAGCGTAAGGATAATGTATTTGACTATGCCTTTGGTACACGATGCGGTTTCTATAGTTTGGTTTTGTTATGAGTTGATGATTTTCAACGATAAGAAGTGCAAAATAATAATAAAATTCTCGAAATAAAATATGTTTTTTTTTTCATTTTCGCGAAAATTAATTCCCTGAGAAAATAATTTTGCACCCAAATCGAGAAAATAAAGACATAAAATATGCCGACCTTTTTTACGCGAAATTCAGTGCCCGCGAAAATTAGTACCAATAAGGTAACTGCTTATTGTTTGTCTCTTGTTTTGTAATAAAACAAGTCACCTGGGTCTGAAACCAAATTTATTACCTCCAGATTTGGTCTTAGTATTTGATTTATAAGTTGTTCAGCAAACTAGTGTGTCCCCACGCAGCACTTCCTGTCTATCAAGAAAGTGGAGGGGGATAGTGGGGGGAGGGGAAGCCCGGGAGAATTGCGGCGGGAGGGGTACGGGAGGCGGAAGAGGAAAGGGCAGGAAGCGGGAGTTCTAAGAGGGCGAGAAGCGGGAGAGAAATGCAAAATGCTTATTATTATTTTTTTTTTTGTCATTTATTAATACGTTAGAATAATTTCAACAACAAGAACCCAAACTGTCATTTGACTTGCATTTAGCTTCTGAGTAATCGAGAAAACGAAAATTCGAAAACCAAAAACAGGCTTACTTCCGGTGAAATTGTAAACCTTTTTACGGTGGTACGTCATAGGACACGAAATGTCAAGCGGCATCAGTGCATATGCGTTGCGTAAGCTGTTAAAAGAGATCAGCAAGACGAGCAAGGCTGAGTAAGCGACTTGGTTAGAAAAACATCTCAAATCTTAAGACCATTTTATTAGGCAGTGAAAGGTCTGTACATAGACGACTATGCGATAGCCGGATTCAACTTACTGAGGAAACGTTCGGCAAGATTCTTTTAGACTGCCGAGGTGAACGTGATATGGAATCTGATGAAATACACCTTTCCACAGTTTCTTCAACTTTTGATATTGGCCATGTAGCGAAAATCTGTTAACACTGCTGGAAGGAGTAAAATAGCCACGTTTTGGAGTAGTATCTTTTAAAATCGCAAAGTTATAGCTTTGCAAAGTGAGTAGCCTGCAGTGCGGGCGTTTTCGGTGGGAGCGCAAGTTATTTTCTCGAGTAAGCGGCGCCATGCTGGAGTTTCACTAAAACGCTATCCCTTCGATCAAGACTATAAAGTAAAAATTAGCTACATGCTACTCATTTTTCCGCCCAACGCCAAATAGCCCTTTCACGCGTCAGACACTGGAGTGGAACGACTAGTTCTTTCCCGTTAAAAATGCCCTGGATTCCCCCTAATATTTTCTTTTCGCAGTTTCTGTTCCCGTTCTCCGGTTCTTTAAGCCCTATTTTCATCCGAGACCGAAGAAGCCTAATCAGGATTCGGAGTAAAACTTCAAAGTAACCCAGGAACCGCATATTCCGCTAGCTTTAGAACCAATTTAAACCGTCAAAAACCCAAATCACCAAGGTTATCAACATTCCCAGGCAATTGAAGACTGAATATTGAAGTTAAAATGATCGGTGTCACATACGGATTAATCGAATCTTAAAACCGAGTAAAATCGTCTGGCTTTAGACGGAGTAAAATCTGTAAGTCACTCTTAGGGTGGAAAGGGTTAAGGGAGATCATTTTTTTTTTAACCCTTTCACCCCTAATGGGTCTCCCTTTGACCAGTAAAATCGTCTGGCGTTAGACAGAGTAAAATCTATAAGTCACTCTTAGGGAAGAAAGGGTTAAAAAAAAGAAAGAGCGAAAGGAGAAGAGCATCACTGCGAATGACGGAGAAAGGGTCAATATATGTTATTCACCGGCTGGGAGGTCCGTATAGGGTCCGTATAGGAAACTGTGCCCGAGGTCTTGAGTACGGCCCTAGGCCGCAGGCCGAGGGCACAGTTTTTCCCTATACGGACCGACCTAAGCTGGTGAATAACAGATTTATTTTTTTCTGCTGTTTTTATTTTCTGAAGATGAACAAGGAAAACTGGTTTGCAAAAAGTCTTTTTACGCGCAAAACTTCGTCGCACGCACTGTCTCAGTTTAAATTTAGCTTATAAAAAAAGCCGTCCGCAAATCTCAGAAAAATGGTAGATAAACGATAAAAAAGAAATTCTTATCTTGGAGCAATGAACAGCTTGTTAGTGGTCTCTTCTTTTCTCTTTCGCTGCCCTAAGGTGATTATGCCACGCTACAGATGTAGCCATTGTTGTCATAAGAAAGCACAGGTATTATGTACAAACGGCACGATAAATGTATCGAAAACGACAATGAAAACCGCAACATGGCATTTACGATTGGATGCATTCAGCAAGTTACGGTTCAGGGAGCCGATTCAAAACTTATGAGTCACTAATGGACTTAATTTTTGGATATTGGTTTGCGTCCTTTGAAAAGCAACTGAAATCGACCGGTTGTTTTTGGAATTATACAATTTGTCTGCATAGTAAAAAGCAAACTGGCTTTTATACGCCTCAAAAATACCATTCTCTAAAAACTGATAACTTATCTGTTCCTCTACAGTCATATTAAACTGGCCAATTCACCAAGCGATGATAATTGTATAATTTGTACAGCGATCATCTGGCATGTTATCAACAGTCTGTGTGTTTATAATCTGTCAACAAAATTGAAAATCAATGCGACTGTCCATAGGCACACTCGATTGTCTGTCGCTCCGCAAAGTTTTGGAGACATCCCAGACACGCCTAGTATAAACGCTTAACAAAGATGATTCAGTGCAAGGCCCCATTTCGGTAAAAATAATGTCGACTATTTATTTTCATCATTAAGCGGTGCGGACTGGCTCAGAACTGTACGTGCCTTGAATCTTAATAACGCCGCTAGGAAAAGACAGTGACTGACTGTCTGACTTGCATCATGGATACTTATCTGAAATAGTTCCTAATACATGTTAGAGAGCCCAGACAAAACGGCTAACGCCCCAACCGCCCCCTCCCCACCCACTCCCCAACCAATAACATGTAATCAATGAAAAAAAGACAGAACATATTGTAAAGATGTAGGTTAGTGGTTCTTACTAGGTTTCTATATTATGTAAACTTTAAATGACTGCTGAAAGATTTTTATTACCAAAGCCTCCACATTAAGAAATACGAGATATGCATAGCTAAATGATCAAGTCACCATGCAATTATAAGTCATCCTTCTGTGTTGTAGGTGAGTGCTTGAGACAAAGTTTTCACTGTTGTTAAATTCGACTACAATCATTGTGCCAGCTGAGCAAATCTTTTGTGAGCCTCTAATGGAACGTGTTTATGATGCGCTCTTTGTTTCGAGATCTAATTTGTAGGCAGCAATTTGTGGAATTTTTCCTTTATAGTTGATCAACCCTCAACACTGGTAAGTACGTTCGCTGGTTCAACAATATTGCGCTTTCGAAGTTAGTCCTTAGAAGTCATGTCCTCTATAATCACAGCCATGTTTAAAGCCACTATCGGTTTACTCGTGAATAAAGGAAGGGACACGGCAGCCGAGAAATTAAAAGACGGCGACGTAACAGACCAGAGATTCCGGGGACTGATCGTACGTGAAATCGACGATATCAAGGCGAAGTTGGACGGGTTAGCAAGAAAAGATTTGCTAGGAAGCATCAGTTTCTTTAAGGAAGGAATCGAGTTGTTGTATGAAGTTTTCGACAAAAGAAGATCCAGAAGCAACTACGGCTTGCTGGCAAAAAGACAAGGAGCTGTTGGAATAGCTGGTGCTGAGGCAGTTTCCATCGCTAAAGGAATACGATGGTTAGAGCTTACTGAACTCGGTGAGTCTACTAGCTGGGCGCTTGCCAACGCAAAAGACAGATTCAAAGATGCTCGAAGGAAAGCGACAGAAGCTTTTAATAATGAAGCCTTGGAACTTTCTGATCGCATACTTGCCATTCAATATCGAGTGATGGCGACAATACTGGAGACAGTAGACAATCCCGTGAACGCATTAGCAGCGTGTAGAGTGTGTATTGAAGAGCTACACAGCCTGTCACCTGTTAAAGATTGTTTTGCTGTCGAGCTGAAGAAAGGCCTCTGGGATCGATTTAGTAAAGATGAACGCAGAGCACTGATTTCCTCCACTTGTCATGTGCATCGCGTCATCTACGATGTTATGCTAATGGTTTGTTTTGGTAACAAACAGCTGTCTGTAAACAACTGGCCTTGCATTGACACCGGAAAAGAGAAAATCGATCCACTCCGTGACGACAGAGTTGCTAGAGCGCTGCAGAAGCAAGGTATGGAGGAATGCAGTGTACCTTGGTCTTTTGGTCAGGAGGGTGAAGGGAGCATAAGCTGCAGTTCCCATCGGGTATCGTCACAAACGCGCATGGGCAGTTTATTGTAGCCGACAATGGAGATAAAACCGTCAAGGTGTTTGACAGCAGTGGACATTTTATTCTAAAGATCAGTCCACAAACTAATGAAACAAAGTTAGTCAGTATTCATGACGTCGCCAGTGACGACGAGAACAGCATTTATGCATTGGTCAGGCTGGAGGAGACTAAGTCGGCGATAGAAGGGACATGGGCTGGGACATACGTAAGGTTCACGTCGTTCACTGAGCATGTGCTGGTTTTCAACAGCGTTGGTGGCCATCTGCGAAAGTTTCCCGTGAAGACAGGAGGTGGCTGCGTTTGTACACTGACGGTCAGCAAGAAGAAAGTGCTGGTGGCAAGGGACAGAGTGGTTGATGTCTACGAAATTGATGGAGGATATGTTCTTAGCATTGGAGACGAGGTGTTGAAGTTTTCAGGAGATATCACTGCTGCTGCCGATGGCCGGGTACTGGTACTGGACTGGGGTAATGACTGCATCCACGTATTCACCGAGGATGGTCAGCAGCAGGAGGTGAACACATCATCCTCGCTAGTGAAGAACGAGGAACGGCAGACCGCCTATGTGTAGCTATATACACTAAAGATGGCGAGTGTCAACGAACAGTGAAAGTCGACCAAAGAGCTTCATTCAGACGAGGGATGACAGTAAGCATGGAAGGTCACATTGCCGTCACGGTAGTTTTTAAAGATAAGGATAAAACAGCTGGAGAGGTTATTATTTTCTAAACCTATTCAGACACAGAACTCAACGAACGACTTTCTTTAAAGCAAAAAACTGTATTTTGCTTAGGTTGACCTTTTACAGGGGCACCCAACGAGGCAAATCAACGAACAAATGTAGAAAGGCATTTTTAAGAACCTTACGGTGTTTGATGTCTGTTTAAAGTGATGTTTTCATTGGCTAGAAGAATTTGATCCGTGCGGATTCCTTAGCTGAAACTTTAGTTGCCCGAAAATGTTAGAGAACAAAATTTTCCTTTGAGAAAATTCTAGCTGAAATGAACTTTCCACAAACTTTCTAGGGAACTATTCTCTTTCCGAAAATGCTAGGTGACGTTTTTGACTGCCAAAAACAGCAAATATGACCCTTCCGAACAATCAGGGGCTATTATTTCCCCACTGCGATTCTTTTAGGCCATGTTTCAATTACGAAAATGCGAGTGCACTCATAAATGGACCCCGAAAGCCAAAGGCGAACTACCTTCTACCGAACAGATATCTACCGAAACTTGTCGTTGGGTGCCCCTGCTTCTAGGTTGAGTTGTGTGCGAAAGAATTACTGAGTGACTGTGAAAAGGTCCATTACTTGCTAAATTGCTGTCTTCAAACTAACAAGTTTTGGTTTTAGAGATCCGTCTCGTACTAATCTCTTCGACAGGATCTGTATGTAAATAATAGTACTGGTGACTAAAATTGTAGTGTTTTGTTTCGGTTCGAACTTGTGTTTTTATTATGTAGCCATAATTTTTTATGCATAAAGAGTTTTCTCATTTATGTAAATGAAAGTCTTGAGCGAAATCTATAAATTGTTATTTTTAGCAAAATCTTGCAGAATACTGAAAGTACTGTTCGTTACAGTTTGCCTGGTTACAAGACTGAAGTTAAAATGATCAGTGTCACATACGGATTAATCAAATCTTAAACCGAGTAAAATCGTCTGGCGTTAGAGTAAAATCTATAGTTCCTCACTCTTAGGGAGGAAAGGCTTAAAAAAAAAGAAAGAGCGAAAGGAGAAGAGCATCACTACAAATGACGGAGAAAGGGTCAATTGGAAGCTTTTAAATAAACAAATGAAGGCCTTGAATGCATACGAATGCAATCAGTTCTAATAATCACCTGCTGACTGCTCAGTTGCTCGAGGAAAAATTTTAATCTTGTGACGAATGAGTGTTCGTCAGTGTAATGTATTGCTCCGTATGGCAAAACCTAACTGATTTAAACGCATTCCCGTTTTTTTTTTTGAGCATCATTTCTGCAAGAAAAACAACAACAAAACAAAAGGAAGCTGAGCTAGACCATTCTGAAAAAAATTTGCTGTCCAAAACGAAACGAAATCCGATGAAGGCATGAGGTTTTCGTGGGTCAGAAGACTTCAATATGGATGAAGTCGCTGTGGATTTTCGGCGATACCGGTAATCAAGCTTCTGCGTATGTCATCCTGTTTTGTTTATAAGGAGTAACCGCAAAATATCCAGCAATATTGACAATCTGTCAACAAAATTGAAAATCAATGCGGCTGTCAATAGGAACCCTCGTGTGTCTTAATTGTTATACTGTCCCGCTGCAAAGTGTCGGAGACACCCCTAGTATAAAAGCATAACAAAGATGATTCAGTAAAAGGCCCCATTAGAACAAGGATGTCGACTGTTCCTACAGTTAAGGACTGGCTCAGAACTGTACACGCGTTGCACGCGTTGAATCCTAGTAACATCACTAGGAAAAGATAGTGACTGACTTTATTACTTTTATCATGGATACTTATCCGAAATGGTTTCTAATAAATGTTAGAGAGCTAAGACTTAACGCCTTACATCTTTAAATGTAACTTCCTCTTCCTCACCTCCCGCTCCCCTCGGGTTAAATCTACAATAAAATGTAATCAATTGAGAGAAAGACAGAACATAATGTAAAGATGTAGGTTAGTTAAGCCGCTGTTACACGTTGGAACTTTTAGCTGAAACTTGTGTGCAACGGCGCTGCGAAACAAGTTTCAGCAGGTGTTGCATGTTGTCACATAGTCGGTTTCGTGAAACTTTTTCGAACGAGACAAGTTTCACGAAAAGTAGATCTGCTTTCTGCTTCTGCAACGGTCGCAACGATCGCAATGGTGATAAAAACAAGAGTTTCAACGTGTTACACCACTTCGTGAAACTGGTCTCCCTCGGTCTCTTATCGTGGTTGCACACAAGTTTCAGCTAAAAGTTTCAACGTGTAACAGCAGCTTTATTCTTACGAGTTTTTTATATTATCTAAATTTTGAATGACTGCTGGAAGCTTATTCTTAAAATATGATTATTGCCAAAGCCCACACATTAAAAAAAAGAAGACATAAGCATAGCTAAATGATCAAGTCACCACGCAATATAAAATCATCCTTTTGTATTTTAGATGAGTGCTTGAGACAAACTTTCGACTGTCATTCAATTCGATGATAAACGTTGTGCCAGCTGAGTAACTCTTTTGTGAGCTTCTGAATTGTGTTGTAATGTGTTGTTTTTCTCAAGATCTAATTTGTGGGTAGCAATTTATGGAATTTTTACCTTTCCAGTTGATCAATCCTCCATCACTGATAAATAACTTTGCTTGCTCAACAATATTGCGCGTGCGAAGTTACTACTGAAAGATGGCAACGTAACAGAACAGAGATTCCGGCAATTGATCGTTCGCGAAATTGACGATATGAAATCAAAGTTGGATGGATTAGCAAGAAAAGATTTGTTAGCAAGCATCAGTTTCTTTAAGGAAGGAATCGAGTTGTTGTATCAGGGGCACCCAATGACAAGTTTCGGTAGATATCTGTTCGGTGGAGGGTAATTCGCCTTGGGTTTTCGGCGTCGATTAAAGAGTGCACTCGGATTTTCGTAACTAAAACGTGGCCTTAAAGATTCGCAGTTGGGAAATCATAGCCCCTACGGTTTTCGGAAAGGTCATAATTGCTGTTTTTGGCAGTCAAAAACTTCAGCTACCGTTTTCGGGAAGAAAATAGTTCCCTAGAAAGTTCGTGGAAAGTTCATTTCGGCTTGCATTTTCTCAAAGGAAGATTTTGTTCCCTAACATTTTCGGGAAATTAAAATTTCAGCTAGGGAATCCGAACAGATGAACTTCTTCTAGCTAATGAAAAGATCACTTTAAACAGACTTCAAACACCATAAGGTACTTAAAAATGCCTTTCTACAGCTTTTGGTTGATTTGGCTCGTTGGGTGCCCCTGTTGTATGAAGTGTTCGATAAGACAAGATCCAGGAGTGAATGCGTCATCGCAACTACACAAGCAACTGCTGGAATACCTGGTGCTGAGGCAGTTTCTCTCGCCAAAGGAATGAAAAACATAGATCTTACTAAATTGGACGAGTCAGGTGTGAGAGCCCTTGACAATGCCAAAAAGAGATTCGAAGATGCTCGAAGGAAAGCGACAGAGGCCTTTAGTAATGAAGCTTTGGAACTTTCTGATCGCGTACTTGCCATGCAAAATCGAGTGATGCCAACAATTCTTGAGACTGAAGACAATCCCGAAGTCGCATTACCAGCGTGTATGGTGTGTATTGAATAGATGCACAGTTTGTCAGCCGTTAAAGAGTGTTTCACCGTAGAGCTGAAGAAAGGCTTCTGGCTCGGTTTAGTAAAGATGAGCGCAGAGCACTGATTTCCTCCACTTGCCATTTGAATCGTGTCATCTACGATGTTATGCTGATGGCCTGTTTTGGTAACAAACAGCTGTCTCTAAACAACTGGCCTTGCATTGACACCGGAAAAGAGAAAATCTATCCGCTCCGTGACGAAAGAGTTGCTAGAGTGCTACAGAAACAGGGTTTGGAGAAATATTGTGTTACGCCATGGTCATTTGGTCAGGAGGGTGAAGAGGAGAACAAATTGCAGTTCCCTTGGGGTATCGCTCCAAACGCAGATGAGCAAAACCTCTTGTCCTGGATGGAATCTTTTCTCACTAATAGGGTCCAAACTGTCATCTGTGAGGGTGCAACATCTACCTCTTCCCCAGTGACCTCTGGCGTACCACAAGGGACAGTGCTAGGTCCGCTGTTGTTTCTAACATATATTAATGACCTGCCAGACGGTCTAAGCTCTACAGTTAAGCTGTTTGCCGATGACACTCTCTTGTACGGTGTGGTGGTTGAAGACTCAGATTGCGACAATCTCCAAGACGATCTCAATAAACTAGAAACTTGGTAAAATGAGTGGCAGATGCAATTTAACCCTTCTAAATGCAACATCATCTGCATTTCAAATAAGCAAAGACCTCCTCAACGGTCATGTTTTTTCTGTGGGTCCAAACTCGAACAAGTAGACTCTGCATCGTACCTAGGAATTACTGTTAACAGTAAATTAAAGTGGTCTGATTACATCTCATCTATCTCAAGCAAGGCGAGTCGATCCTTAGGGTTGATCAAGAGAAATCTCTGGAACTGCCCCAGGAAAGTGCGTGAAACGGCCTATACCAGCATCGTCCGACCCAAACTGGAGTACGCAAGTGCCTCGTGGGACCCACACTATAAAAAAGATATTTCAACCTTGGAGAGAGTCCAAAGAAAAGCTGCTCGTTTTTGCCTTCAAAACTTCAACAAAACAGCAAGTGTGACTGACATGTTATCTGATCTGAAATGAGATACATTAGAAACAAGACGAAAGAAAAACAGATTGACTTTCATGTACAAATTTAGTCATAATCTAGTAGACATAAACACAGAAGAACACTTAATACCACGCAGCGAAGTAAGAACCCGCAACAGCCCTGCTTTTAAGTATAGAATGCCAAAAGTTTCTAAGGATGTCTTTAAGTTTTCCTTTTTTCCTAGATCAATAACAGAGTGGAACTCACTGCCCGCTGACCTTGTGAATTGCAAGTCATTATCTGATTTTAAGTCAAATTTAGGAAAGCACGTGAAATAAGTGATCTAAATTATGATTTTGAGTTATCATTTATTTATCTTGTTATTTGACATATTTACTTTTATTCAACTTATAATTAGAATTAGATTTTATATGTATATATATATTTTTTATTTTAGCTTTTATTACAGTTGATGTGATGTCTTGCGGGATTTTATCGACTTAATAAATGTAGATGTAGATGAGCACTTATTCATAGCCGACAATGGGGATCACACTGTCAAGGGGTTTGACAGCAGTGGACATTTTATTCTGAAGTTTAGTTCAAACTCTAATGAGACAAAGTTCGCCGTTATTTGTGATGTCGCCACTGATGAGGAGACCAACATTTATGCACTGGTCGTGCTGCAGGAGACTGGGTCTGAGAGAGAAGAACGTGGTTGACTTGTCATATGCTGGTTTTCAACAGCGCTGGTGACCGGCTGCGAAAGTTTCCTGTGAAACGGAGCTGGCCCTGGGGTGGCAGACTAACGGTCAACAAGACCAAAGTGCCGGTGGCATGGGAGAGAGTGGTTCATGTCTACGGGCTTAATGGAGGATATTTTCGTAGCATTGGAGACGGGGTGTTGAAGGATGCCAGAGATATCACTGCTGATCCTGATGGTCGGGTACTGGTACTGGACGGGGGTGATTCCTGTATCCACGTATTCAGCGAGGATGGTCAGCAGCAGAATAGATTCAGTGTTAAGACCGAAGAAACTTCATTTGGTATTATCGTGTTGCCTGTCACCCAGGAGGTGAACATATCATCCTCGCTGGTGAAGAACGATCAACAGGCCGCCTGTGTGTGACAGTGTACACTAAAGATGGCGAGTGTCAGCAAGCTGTCGTACTCGGTAAAAAAGTTGAAATTAACGGCGTCAGTGGGATTACAGTGAGCATGGAAGGTCTGGTTTCTGTGGTTTGTAAGGATGAGGATGGAACTGAAGAGGTTGTTGTTTTCTAAAACACATTTCAGCAGAATTCAACAACCCTTTTAATCTGAACTGGTGTAAGTTTCATGAAAGCAAAAAAAAAAAAAGTATTTTACTTAGGTTTAGTTGTTTTCATTGGCGGATCACCTAGTGCCTGTGAAAATGTCCTGACCATGGCCAGTACTTGCTAAATTATTGCATTCCAACGAACAAGTTCTGGTTTTTAGAGATCCGTCTCGCACTAATTTCAAGGGAGCAGATGTTTGTAGAAAATGTTATGTATGATATACCAGTACTGGTTGCTAAAAAATGAAATGTTTTGTACCTTTGGAGCGGAGTGTTTTTTATTATGTAAAAAAACTTTTTTTTTACAGTGTATGTACAAAGAATGAATATGTGAATGATCATCGCAGTTATGAACACTACTCAGAAGCAGTACTACTCTAAGTGAAAATAAAGCCTGAAAAAAAATACAGGCTTGTATACGGGAGTCGAAGCCACGACCTCTGCGATACCGGTGCAGTGCTCTACCAACTGAGCTAACAAGTCAACTGCGAGCTGTTTGTTGGCTAGCAACATACGCGTGAGTGATGAATATGTGAGAATGAATATGGGTGCTTACCATTCGTCAGAAAAATCCGGTAATTTCGGTTTGAAGTCAAATGGAAAGGTAATTTTCCGGAAAATGTTTCGGAAATTGTGGACAACGTACCTCCTGAGGTATCTCGATTTTGCCATGAAGTAAGCTTATTTCATGGTGATAATTTGCTGGTTGTTGTTAGACCTTTCGAATATTCCCACAGTTTGTCAGTGTCCCCAATATTTTCAACAGAGATTTGGATAATTTGTATCAACATTGGATAATTTAAGTAACGATGATAAAGGATTTAATACGTACTTAACGCAGTCATATTTATGCGATATGTAGGTTTTATTAAGCGGAAAGGAATGCTCGCCACCATTTGGTAAGTCTTGAGAATTTGCTCGACTACAAACACGTAATTACGCTAGTTCAGTTGATGATGTCTGTCGTATTACTTCCTCTGGAATATTCTATAGAAATTTTGCTTGCCCTTGATACTTATTACAATTTTACGATGTTTGGTTAATTATAAAGTGGTTGTTGTTGAATTACATTTGCTCAGCTTATATTGGGACAGATAAAACATAACTTGCTTTATTATCAAAAATACCAAATTAAATCTACTCTTAATAATCCTATTGTTTTTTTCTTTTGGCCATCCATGGCGAAAGGTCTAACAGCAACCAGCAAATTATCACCATGAAATAAGCTTACTTCATGGCAAAATCGAGATACCTCAGGAGGTACGTTGTCCACAATTTCCGAAACATTTTCCGGAAAATTACCTTTCCATTTGACTTCAAACCGAAATTACCGGATTTTTCTGACGAATGGTAAGCACCCATATTCATTCTCACATATTCATCACTCACGCGTATGTTGCTAGCCAACAAACAGCTCGCAGTTGACTTGTTAGCTCAGTTGGTAGAGCACTGCACCGGTATCGCAGAGGTCGTGGCTTCGACTCCCGTATACAAGCCTGTATTTTTTTTCAGGCTTTATTTTCACTTAGAGTAGTACTGCTTCTGAGTAGTGTTCATAACTGCGATGATCATTCACATATTCATTCTTTGTACATACACTGTAAAAAAAAGTTTTTTTTTACATAATAAAAACACTCCGCTCCAAAGGTACAAAACATTTCATTTTTTAGCAACCAGTACTGGTATATCATACATAACATTTTCTACAAACATCTGCTCCCTTGAAATTAGTGCGAGACGGATCTCTAAAAACCAGAACTTGTTCGTTGGAATGCAATAATTTAGCAAGTACTGGCCATGGTCAGGACATTTTCACAGGCACTAGGTGATCCGCCAATGAAAACAACTAAACCTAAGTAAAATACTTTTTTTTTTTTTGCTTTCATGAAACTTACACCAGTTCAGATTAAAAGGGTTGTTGAATTCTGCTGAAATGTGTTTTAGAAAACAACAACCTCTTCAGTTCCATGCTCATCCTTACAAACCACAGAAACCAGACCTTCCATGCTCACTGTAATCCCACTGACGCCGTTAATTTCAACTTTTTTACCGAGTACGACAGCTTGCTGACACTCGCCATCTTTAGTGTACACTGTCACACACAGGCGGCCTGTTGATCGTTCTTCACCAGCGAGTATGACATGTTCACCTCCTGGGTGACAGGCAACACGATAATACCAAATGAAGTTTCTTCGGTCTTAACACTGAATCTATTCTGCTGCTGACCATCCTCGCTGAATACGTGGATACAGGAATCACCCCCGTCCAGTACCAGTACCCGGCCATCAGTATCAGCAGTGATATCTCTTGGATCCTTCAACACCCCGTCTCCAATGCTACGAAAATATCCTCCATTAAGCCCGTAGACATGAACCACTCTCTCCCATGCCACCGGCACTTTGGTCTTGTTGACCGTTAGTCTGCCACACCAGGGCCAGCTCCGTTTCACAGGAAACTTTCGCAGCCTGTCACCAGCGCTGTTGAAAACCAGCATATGACAAGTCAACCACGTTCTTCTCTCTCAGACCCAGTCTCTTGCAGCACGACCAGTGCATAAATGTTGGTCTCCTCATCAGTGGCGACATCACAAATAACGGCGAACTTTGTCTCATTAGAGTTTGAACTAAACTTCAGAATAAAATGTCCACTGCTGTCAAACACCTTGACAGTGTGATCCCCATTGTCGGCTATGAATAAGTGCTTATCTGCGTTTGCAGCGATACCCCAAGGGAACTGCAATTTGTTCTCCTCTTCACCCTCCTGACCAAATGACCATGGCGTAACACAATATTTCTCCAAACCCTGTTTCTGCAGCACTCTAGCAACTCTTTCGTCACGGAGCGGATAGATTTTCTCTTTTCCGGTGTCAATGCAAGGCCAGTTGTTTACAGACAGCTGTTTGTTACCAAAACAGGCCATCAGCATAACATCGTAGATGACACGATTCAAATGACAAGTGGAGGAAATCAGTGCTCTGCGTTCATCTTTACTAAACCGAGCCAGAAGCCTTTCTTCAGCTCTACGGTGAAACACTCTTTAACGGCTGACAAACTGTGCATCTATTCAATACACACCATACACGCTGGTAATGCGACTTCGGGATTGTCTTACAGTCTCAAGAATTGTTGCCATCACTCGGTTTGCATGGCAAGTACGCGATCAGAAAGTTCCAAAGCTTCATTACTAAAGGCCTCTGTCGCTTTCCTTCGAGCATCTTCGAATCTCTTTTTGGCATTGTCAAGGGCTCTCACACCTGACTCGTCCAATTTAGTAAGATCTATGTTTTTCATTCCTTTGGCGAGAGAAACTGCCTCAGCACCAGGTATTCCAGCAGTTGCTTGTGTAGTTGCGATGACGCATTCACTCCTGGATCTTGTCTTATCGAACACTTCATACAACAGGGGCACCCAACGAGCCAAATCAACCAAAAGCTGTAGAAAGGCATTTTCAAGTACCTTATGGTGTTTGAAGTCTGTTTAAAGTGATCTTTTCATAGCTAGAAGAAGTTCATCTGTTCGGATTCCCTAGCTGAAATTTAATTTCCCGAAAATGTTAGGGAACAAAATCTTCCTTTGAGAAAATGCAAGCCGAAATGAACTTTCCACGAACTTTCTAGGGAACTATTTTCTTCCCGAAAATGGTAGCTGACATTTTTGACTGCCAAAAACAGCAATTATGACCTTTCCGAAAACCGTAGGGGCTATGATTTCCCAATTGCGAATCTTTTAGGCCACGTTTTAGTTACGAAAATCCGAGTGCACTCTTTAATCGACGCCGAAAACCCAAGCGAATTACCCTCCACCGAACAGATATCTACCGAAACTTGTCGTTGGGTGCCCCTGATACAACAACTCGATTCCTTCCTTAAAGAAACTGATGCTTGCTAACAAATCTTTTCTTGCTAATCCATCCAACTTGATTTCATATCGTCAATTTTGATTCGCGAACGATCAATTGCCGGAATCTCTGTTCTGTTACGTTGCCATCTTTCAGTAGTAACTTCGCACGCGCAATATTGTTGACAAGCAAAGTTATTTATCAGCGATGGAGGATTGATCAACTGGAAAGGTAAAAATTCCGTAAATTGCTACCCACAAATTAGATCTTGAGAAAAAAAAACACATTACAACACAATTCAGAAGCTCACAAAAGAGTTACTCAGCTGGCACAACGTTTATCATCGAATTGAATGACAGTCGAAAGTTTGTCTCAAGCACTCATCTAAAATACAAAAGGATGATTTTATATTGCGTGGTGACTTGATCATTTAGCTATGCTTATGTCTTCTTTTTTTAATGTGTGGGCTTTGGCAATAATCATATTTTAAGAATAAGCTTCCAGCAGTCATTCAAAATTTAGATAATAAAAAACTCGTAAGAATAAAGCTGCTGTTACACGTTGAAACTTTTAGCTGAAACTTGTGTGCAACCACGATAAGAGACCGAGGGAGACCAGTTTCACGAAGTGGTGTAACACGTTGAAACTCTTGTTTTTATCACCATTGCGATCGTTGCGACCGTTGCAGAAGCAGAAAGCAGATCTACTTTTCGTGAAACTTGTCTCGTTCGAAAAAGTTTCACGAAACCGACTATGTGACAACATGCAACACCTGCTGAAACGTGTTTCGCAGCGCCGTTGCACACAAGTTTCAGCTAAAAGTTCCAACGTGTAACAGCGGCTTAACTAACCTACATCTTTACATTATGTTCTGTCTTTCTCTCAATTGATTACATTTATTGTAGATTTAACCCGAGGGGAGCGGGAGGTGAGGAAGAGGAGTTACATTTAAAGATGTAAGGCGTTAAGTCTTAGCTCTCTAACATTTATTAGAAACCATTTCGGATAAGTATCCATGATAAAAGTAATAAAGTCAGTCACTATCTTTTCCTAGTGATGTTACTAGGATTCAACGCGTGTACAGTTCTGAGCAGTCCTTAACTGTAATGATGAAACAGTCGACATCCTTGTTCTAATGGGGCCTTTTACTGAATCATCTTTGTTATGCTTTTATACTAGGGGTGTCTCCGACACTTTGCAGCAGGACAGTATAACAATTAAGACACACGAGGGTTCCTATTGACAGCCGCATTGATTTTCAATTTTGTTGACAGATTATCAATATTGCTGGATATTCTGCAGTTACTCCTTAGAAACAAAACAGGATGACATACACAGAAGCTTGATTACCGGTATCGCCGAAAATCCATAGCGACTTCATCCATATTGAAGTCTTCTGACCCACGAAAACCTCATGCCTTCATCGGATTTCGTTTCGTTTTGGACAGCAAATTTTTTTCAGAATGGTCTAGCTCAGCTTCCTTTTGTTTTGTTGTTGTTTTTCTTGCAGAAATGATGCTAAAAAAAAAAAAACGGGAATGCGTTTAAATCAGTTAGGTTTTGCAATACGGAGCAATACATTACACTGGCGAACACTCATTCGTCACAAGATTAAAATTTTTCCTCGAGCAACTGAGCAGTCAGCAGGTGATTATTAGAACTGATTGCATTCGTATGCATTCAAGGCCTTCATTTGTTTATTTAAAAGCTTCCAATTGACCCTTTCTCCGTCATTTGTAGTGATGCTCTTCTCCTTTCGCTCTTTCTTTTTTTTTAACCCTTTCCTCCCTAAGAGTGAGGAACTATAGATTTTACTCTAACGCCAGACGATTTTACTCGGTTTAAGATTTGATTAATCCGTATGTGACACTGATCATTTTAACTTCAGTCTTGTAACCAGGCAAACTGTAACGAACAGTACTTTCAGTATTCTGCAAGATTTTGCTAAAAATAACAATTTATAGATTTCGCTCAAGACTTTCATTTACATAAATGAGAAAACTCTTTATGCATAAAAAATTATGGCTACATAATAAAAACACAAGTTCGAACCGAAACAAAACACTACAATTTTAGTCACCAGTACTATTATTTACATACAGATCCTGTCGAAGAGATTAGTACGAGACGGATCCTAAAACCAAAACTTGTTAGTTTGAAGACAGCAATTTAGCAAGTAATGGACCTTTTCACAGTCACTCAGTAATTCTTTCGCACACAACTCAACCTAGAAGCAGGGGCACCCAACGACAAGTTTCGGTAGATATCTGTTCGGTAGAAGGTAGTTCGCCTTTGGCTTTCGGCGTCCATTTATGAGTGCACTCGCATTTTCGTAATTGAAACATGGCCTAAAAGAATCGCAGTGGGGAAATAATAGCCCCTGATTGTTCGGAAGGGTCATATTTGCTGTTTTTGGCAGTCAAAAACGTCATCTAGCATTTTCGGAAAGAGAATAGTTCCTAGAAAGTTTGTGGAAAGTTCATTTCAGCTAGAATTTTCTCAAAGGAAAATTTTGTTCTCTAACATTTTCGGGCAACTAAAGTTTCAGCTAAGGAATCCGCTCAGATCAAATTCTTCTAGCCAATGAAAACATCACTTTAACACAGACATCAAACACCGTAAGGTTCTTAAAATGCCTTTCTACATTTGTTCGTTGATTTGCCTCGTTGGGTGCCCCTGTAAAAGGTCAACCTAAGCAAAATACAGTTTTTTGCTTTAAAGAAAGTCGTTCGTTGAGTTCTGTGTCTGAATAGGTTTAGAAAATAATAACCTCTCCAGCTGTTTTATCCTTATCTTTAAAAACTACCGTGACGGCAATGTGACCTTCCATGCTTACTGTCATCCCTCGTCTGAATGAAGCTCTTTGGTCGACTTTCACTGTTCGTTGACACTCGCCATCTTTAGTGTATATAGCTACACATAGGCGGTCTGCCGTTCCTCGTTCTTCACTAGCGAGGATGACGTGTTCACCTCCTGGTGACAGGCAATACGAGAATAGAAAGTTTCTTTGGTGTTAAGACTGAATTTGGACTGGGCCAGTTGTTTACAGACAGCTGTTTGTTACCAAAACAAACCATTAGCATAACATCGTAGATGACGCGATTCACATGACAAGTGGAGGAAATCAGTGCTCTGCGTTCATCTTTACTAAATCGAGCCCAACTCGACAGCAAAACAATCTTTAACAGGTGACAGGCTGTGTAGCTCTTCAATACACACTCTACACGCTGCTAATGCGTTCACGGGATTGTCTACTGTCTCCAGTATTGTCGCCATCACTCGATATTGAATGGCGAGTATGCGATCAGAAAGTTCCAAGGCTTCATTATTAAAAGCTTCTGTCGCTTTCCTTCGAGCATCTTTGAATCTGTCTTTTGCGTTGGCAAGCGCCCAGCTAGTAGACTCACCGAGCTCCGTAAGCTCTAACCATCGTATTCCTTTAGCGATGGAAACTGCCTCAGCACCAGCTATTCCAACAGCTCCTTGTCTTGTTGCCAGCAAGCCGTAGTTGCTTCTGGATCTTCTTTTGTCGAAAACTTCATACAACAACTCGATTCCTTCCTTAAAGAAACTGATGCTTGCTAGAAAATCTTTTCTTGCTAACCCGTCCAACTTCGCCTTGATATCGTCGATTTCACGTACGATCAGTCCCCGGAATCTCTGCAGGGGCACCCAACGACAAGTTTCGGTAGATATCTGTTCGGTGGAGGGTAATTCGCCTTGGGCTTTCGGCGTCGATTAAAGATTGCACTCGGATTTTCGTAACTAAAACGAGGCCTAAAAGATTCGAAATTGGGAAATCATAGCCCCTGTGGTTCTCGGAAAGGTCGTAATTGCTGTTTTTGGCAGTCAAACACCTCAGCTAGCATTTTCGGAAAGAAAATATTTCCCTAGAAAGCTCGTGAAAAGTTAATTTCAGCTTCCGTTTTCTCAAAGGAAGATTTTGTTCCCTAACATTTTCGGACAAGTAAAATTTCATCTGGGGAATCCGAACAGATGAACTTCTTCTAGCTTATGAAAACATCACTTTAAACAGACTTCAGACACCATAAGGTGCTTAAAAATGCCTTTCTACAGCTTTTGGTTGATTTGGCTCGTTGGGTGCCCTGAATCTCTGGTCTGTTACGTCGCCGTCTTTTAATTTCTCGGCTGCCGTGTCCCTTCCTTTATTCACGAGTAAACCGATAGTGGCTTTAAACATGGCTGTGATTATAGAGGACATGACTTCTAAGGACTAACTTCGAAAGCGCAATATTGTTGAACCAGCGAACGTACTTACCAGTGTTGAGGGTTGATCAACTATAAAGGAAAAATTCCACAAATTGCTGCCTACAAATTAGATCTCGAAACAAAGAGCGCATCATAAACACGTTCCATTAGAGGCTCACAAAAGATTTGCTCAGCTGGCACAATGATTGTAGTCGAATTGAACAACAGTGAAAACTTTGTCTCAAGCACTCACCTACAACACAGAAGGATGACTTATAATTGCATGGTGACTTGATCATTTAGCTATGCATATCTCGTATTTCTTAATGTGGAGGCTTTGGTAATAAAAATCTTTCAGCAGTCATTTAAAGTTTACATAATATAGAAACCTAGTAAGAACCACTAACCTACATCTTTACAATAAGTTCTGTCTTTTTTTCATTGATTACATGTTATTGGTTGGGGAGTGGGTGGGGAGGGGGCGGTTGAGGGCGTTAGCCGTTTTGTCTAGGCTCTCTAACATGTATTAGGAACTATTTCAGATAAGTATCCATGATGCAAGTCATACAGTAAGTCACTGTCTTTTCCTAGCGGCGTTATTAAGATTCAAGGCACGTACAGTTCTGAGCCAGTCCGCACCGCTTAATGATGAAAATAAATAGTCGACATTATTTTTACCGAAATGGGGCCTTGCACTGAATCATCTTTGTTAAGCGTTTATACTAGGCGTGTCTGGGATGTCTCCAACACTTTGCGGAGCGACAGACAATCGAGTGTGCCTATGGACAGTCGCATTGATTTTCAATTTTGTTGACAGATTATAAACACACAGACTGTTGATAACATGCCAGATGATCGCTGTACAAATTATACAATTATCATCGCTTGGTGAATTGGCCAGTTTAATATGACTGTAGACGAACAGATAAGTTATCAGTTTTTAGAGAATGGTATTTTTGGAGGCGTATAAAAGCCAGTTTGCTTTTTACTATGCAGACAAATTGTATAATTCCAAAAACAACCGGTCGATTTCAGTTGCTTTTCAAAGGACGCAAACCAATATCCAAAAATTAAGTCCATTAGTGACTCATAAGTTTTGAATCGGCTCCCTGAACCGTAACTTGCTGAATGCATCCAATCGTAAATGCCATGTTGCGGTTTTCATTGTCGTTTTCGATACATTTATCGTGCCGTTTGTACATAAATACCTGTGCTTTCTTATGACAACGATGGCTACATCTGTAGCGTGGCATAATCACCTTAGGGCAGCGAAAGAGAAAAGAAGAGACCACTAACAAGCTGTTCATTGCTCCAAGATAAGAATTTCTTTTTTATCGTTTATCTACCATTTTTCTGAGATTTGCGGACGGCTTTTTTTATAAGCTAAATTTAAACTGAGACAGTGCGTGCGACGAAGTTTTGCGCGTAAAAAGACTTTTTGCAAACCAGTTTTCCTTGTTCATCTTCAGAAAATAAAAACAGCAGAAAAAAATAAATCTGTTATTCACCAGCTTAGGTCGGTCCGTATAGGGAAAAACTGTGCCCTCGGCCTGCGGCCTAGGGCCGTACTCAAGACCTCGGGCACAGTTTCCTATACGGACCCTATACGGACCTCCCAGCCGGTGAATAACATATATTGACCCTTTCTCCGTCATTCGCAGTGATGCTCTTCTCCTTTCGCTCTTTCTTTTTTTTAACCCTTTCTTCCCTAAGAGTGACTTATAGATTTTACTCTGTCTAACGCCAGACGATTTTACTGGTCAAAGAGAGACCCATTAGGGGTGAAAGGGTTAAAAAAAAAATGATCTCCCTTAACCCTTTCCACCCTAAGAGTGACTTACAGATTTTACTCCGTCTAAAGCCAGACGATTTTACTCGGTTTTAAGATTCGATTAATCCGTATGTGACACCGATAATTTTAACTTCAATATTCAGTCTTCAATTGCCTGGGAATGTTGATAACCTTGGTGATTTGGGTTTTTGACGGTTTAAATTGGTTCTAAAGCTAGCGGAATATGCGGTTCCTGGGTTACTTTGAAGTTTTACTCCGAATCCTGATTAGGCTTCTTCGGTCTCGGATGAAAATATGGCTTAAAGAACCGGAGAACGGGAACAGAAACTGCGAAAAGAAAATATTAGGGGGAATCCAGGGCATTTTTAACGGGAAAGAACTAGTCGTTCCACTCCAGTGTCTGACGCGTGAAAGGCTATTTGGCGTTGGGCGGAAAAATGAGTAGCATGTAGCTAATTTTTACTTTATAGTTTTCATCGAAGGGATAGCGTTTTAGTGAAACTCCAACATGGCGCCGCTTACTCGAGAAAATAACTTGCGCTCCCACCGAAAACGCCCGCACTGCAGGCTACTCACTTTGCAAAGCTATAACTTTGCGATTTTAAAAGATACTACTCCAAAACGTGGCTATTTTACTCCTTCCAGCAGCGTTAACAGATTTTCGCTACATGGCCAATATCAAAAGTTGAAGAAACTGTGGAAAGGTGTATTTCATCAGATTCCATATCACGTTCAAGTCGGCAATCTAAAAGAATCTTGCCGAACGTTTCCTCAGTAAGTTGAATCCGGCTATCGCATACTGAGTCTTCTATGTACTGACCTTTCACTGCCTAAATAAAATGGTCTTAAGATTTGAGATATCACGTTCAAGTCGGCAATCTAAAAGAATCTTGCCGAACGTTTCCTCAGTAAGTTGAATCCGGCTATCGCATACTGAGTCTTCTATGTACTGACCTTTCACTGCCTAAATAAAATGGTCTTAAGATTTGAGATGTTTTTCTAACCAAGTCGCTTACTCAGCCTTGCTCGTCTTGCTGATCTCTTTTAACAGCTTACGCAACGCATATGCACTGATGCCGCTTGACATTTCGTGTCCTATGACGTACCACCGTAAAAGGGT
The DNA here is from genome assembly GCA_016490735.1 of Pachyseris speciosa. Taxonomy (NCBI): domain Eukaryota; kingdom Metazoa; phylum Cnidaria; class Anthozoa; order Scleractinia; family Pachyseridae; genus Pachyseris; species Pachyseris speciosa. The sequence goes on along the minus strand of JAEMWC010000304.1, from coordinate 487,819 downwards.
TTACAATTTCACCGGAAGTAAGCCTGTTTTTGGTTTTCGAATTTTCGTTTTCTCGATTACTTAGAAGCTAAATGCAAGTCAAATGACATTTTGGGTTCTTGTTTTTGAAATCATTCTAACGTATTAATAAATGACAAAAAAATAATAATAATAAGCATTTTGCATTTCTCTCCCGCTTCCCGCCCTCTTAGAACTCCCGCTTCCTGCCCTTTCCTCTTCCGCCTCCCGTACCCCTCCCGCCGCTATTCTCCCGGGCTTCCCCCCCCCCACCACCACCACCATCCCCCTCCACTTTTTTGATAGACAGGAAGTGCTGCGTGGGAACACACTAGTTTGCTGAACAACTTATGAATCAAATAATAAGACCAAATCTGGGGTAATAAATTTGGTTTCAGACCCAGGTGACTTGTTTTATTACAAAACAAGAGACAAACAATAAGCAGTTACCTTATTGGTACTAATTTTCGCGGGCACTGAATTTCGCGTAAAAAAGGTTGGCATATTTTATGTCTTTATTTTCTCGATTTGGGTGCAAAATTATTTTCTCAGGGAATTAATTTTCGCGAAAATGAAAAAAAAAACATATTTTATTTCGAGAATTTTATTATTATTTTGCACTTCTTATCGTTGAAAATCATCAACTCATAACAAAACCAAACTATAGAAACCGCATCGTGTACCAAAGGCATAGTCAAATACATTATTCTTACGCTTAACGTTCTTTGCAATTGTATAATACACATTTACATTGTAGCCGTAAATTAGACTAGAGTTATGTGTACCATTGGCATAAAGTTCTTTGCCCTCTAATCAATTTCTAGGGCGAGCTCGATGTCAGTGAACGGGTCTTCTATAGGGAGATCCGTTTGCCTCTCTAAGAGGCCAGAGATCCCGGCTTTCTCCCATCCTTTCCGATGTGTCGCACACCAAAAGGACTACTCAGGTGGTTGTAAAGGTCCACCAACCAGACGGCAAGAAGTGGTTTTAGGACTGTTAGTCGCAAATCCACATTAATATCAGTGCTCTCGCCTCCCGATTCTATCTGCTGCTTTACTTCGTCTGAGTACCATGTTGTAAACTTGTCCTTCATAAATCTCTTGGCCTCCCCATTGACGGTGAGGTCGATAGGCTGAAAGAAGTGGATCATGTTCAGCGGGCACCGACACAACAGCAATATTTAGCGATGCCAATTTCTACAAAACCATTGTGGATTTTTTGGACTCCCTTATCAGTCAGACCTTTAATTGGAACTGACGATGCGTTTCTTGCAGCCATCGTCATTCTCGCGACGGAAACGTACGTGTATTTAACACCAACTCAGGGGGAATCTTGTTCTCTGTAATCTTCTTGCAAATGTCAGTGAGAAATATAAGTTTACATTCTTCAAACATCTCTCTGGGAACTGGAGGACGAGTGGCTGTGCCAGCTCGGCGAGTAAAATTGCAGAGCCTATAAATGGACTTTACTTTACCCAAGTCACTACCGGTAGGCTAAAATTCTCTTAAATATGGCGTCTTATTACTATCAACAAGCGCCAGCGCTGTTGCCTTCACGATACAGAAATTAACTACACCGCCTCTGCTTCTAATGCTCTTAAGAAGAGAGAGCAATTTACTGTCCAGTTCACGGAGTATTGGTGGCCGTCCACGGGTGTCACTCCGGATAGCATACAATGACAGTCGCGTCTGTGTTACCTTTTTTCTTCTCCTCGCGTAGTCTCTTCCCATAAGCCTGCTTGAAAGTTCTTACAGTGCTTTCCTTTAATGTTGGGAGTTCCTCCTCAAAATGATTGATGCCTTTCGAATTACCATTCTCACTGGCATATTTCCCAATATTGGCTGGTGTTTCAGCCGAATAGTGTTGATATTTTCTTCCTGCTGAAGTAGCCGAGGAACCTTCAGTCGAGTGAGGATTCACCAAGCTCGCAACGGACGATTCCACAGCATGATATTCGACATTGCCCAAGGAAGTGCTTTCTTCGCTTGGAAAGTAGGCCGCAACAGCAGGCTGAATTTCTTCAGGAAACCGCCGACCGGTTAGCTCAGTGGTAGAGCACCGGACTACCGTGCGCGAGGTCGCGGGTTCTAACCCCGGCCGGACCAACACACAGGGTCTTTAAATAATTGAGGAGGAAGTGTTGCCTTTTTAATTACATCTGCAAAAGGTTAGACTTTCTAGTCTTCTCGGACAACGATGGAAAACCATAGGCCCCGTCTCACAGCTCTCTCTCTCTCTCTCTCTCTCTCTCTCTCTCTCTCTCTCTCTCTCTCTCTCTCTGATTTGTTCTTGTGGGACGTCAAAGAACCCACACCGCTCTTCGAAAAGAGAAGGGGACGTAGACCCCGGTGGTGTGGTCAACCTTCATGGGTTGTGGGAATTGGTGGGTTCCGGGGCGGGGGCACCTTGCATGGGACCTAGGAGTCCCGTTCGTGCCTACCCCTACTGGGTAGTCCTGTACCCAGTAAAAGCTATAGTAGTAGTTGGCATCAGAATTGTTTGGGCGTTCCGTTACTTTTGTCTTTTGAACCGTGAAACCGCAACGAAACAAGGGTACATTTTACCAAAGAATCTTAAACCAGAATGTGGCGCGTCTTCGTAGCGAGGTAACGCCAATAAAGGGAACAGGAAGACTATTGTTAGCTGTCACCATACAACGAACTGCAACAGGACACCCACATTCAGAGGAACAGCAAAAACACCAGATTGAAATGGCAAGCAGAGATCACAGTGGGTCTATCACGTATTCGTTCAAAAGCGGTCTTCACGGGTTTCACGTTTATAAAGAGATTTGGAGTCCGATTGTTGGAAAGCGATTGAAATGCTGCTACGAGAGAAATAACTATTAGGATCGCTATGCTATCGCCACGACAAAACGCCTTCGAGGCCGTCTTACCGACTCTACAGTTGGTCACCTACCCAAAGAAATTTCCAGAGCAACACGCTTTTTCCTACTTAGAGGAGGAGTTGTTTGTGCTAAAGTCATCGACAAGAACCACAGAAGATCTCCCCTAGTGCAAGGAGGATTGGAAATTCCTGTACAAGTTACAGCTTAGATAGATCTTACCCAAAGGAACAAGGCGATACTGGAAAAGTACAAACAGATTGTCGTTTCAAATTGCAAAGAACCCGGGATAAATGGCTATTTCGATGACTGTGCAAAAGACGTGCTGAAAGGACTTGAAGATGACGATAGCGATACAGATTAAGAGGTACAAAGCAACACAGATAGTGAAATTTGACTGTTAAACTGTTGTTTGTCATCTGTAGGCATGCCATAAAGCTTTTACACATTATACACTTTATGTAGTCATGTGTTTCTTCATTAAATTAAGAAAACAAGAAATATAGGAGGATATCAGTACAGATGAGCACAGCAAGTGGTGCGTCTTGGTTCAGAAACTACTTCTTGATTGATCGAAACATTTAGAGCCTATGCATTTATAGGATGTTAGCGGAACATGTGGGCTATTTTGTAAGGAAATGGATTGACATCATGAGTTTATTATAATGTCCTTTTTCTTTTTTAAGGTTTAGTAGTGTTTCTTAAATATTTACAAATTCGAGCCACAGCGGCGCACTAGCCCCAGCTTCGTTTCCCGTCAACATTGCTACTATGACACCACGAGTCGTGCAGGCTAGTCGAATATCCGTGCTCTACTCCTAGACTCGTTCCTGCATCCATCTTCCTGTTTCCCCGACGTAGCCTTTGCCGTACTCACAGAAAATTCTATAAAACAGACCATCTTGTTTATCTGGGAGGATCGGAAACATGCTTGGGTCACCCTGAAGGCCGATTTTGATGGTGCGGCTTTCTTGTAAGCGACAAAGCATAGACAAAGCACGTACAATGTCGTGGGATTTTGAAACATGCTTTAAAACCATGGGACAATAGCAGGTCTGCCTAGAGACAGAGTTAAATGACAAGAGTAATTCTTCTGTTTGATGTCACATTCATGTCTGAAGTTTCTACGTTATCACCAACCGGTAAGCTTAGTTGGTAGAGCACAGGACTACCGTGCGGGGCTTTGCGGGTTCAAACCCCGACGGGACCAACATTCAGGGTCTTTCAATAACTAAGGAAAAAGTACTGCCTCTGTAATGACATCTGCAAATGGTTAGACTTTCCAGTCTTCTCGAATAAGGGCGATACACCATAGGTCACCGGTCTCTCAATCCCTTTTCCTAACGATCTGTGGGACGTTAAAGAACCCACACACTGTCCGCAAAGAGTGGGGGGGGGGGGGGGGGGTAGTTCGTGGTAGTCTTGCCTGGTTTTTCATAAATCACATCTAATTTGATCATCAAATGCGGTGAAACGCATTTGATCACTATGTCGTGGAAAATGCGCTATACAAATTTATCAGTTGCTGGTGTTGATGATGTACTTTGTATGAACGTTGGGGTGTGTGATGGTGGGGTCAGTTTTTCTGTTCCTTTGTTCCTTCTCTGCAAGAGCCAATATCGGAGACTCTTTTTTTTGACACTGATAACGATGATTGATTTGACTGTAAAGGGTTTATAATAAATTATTATATTGGCTTTCAGATTTGGGGGATTTTAGGTGTAGCTGATACATCACATAGTTTTGGTGATAGACTTGTTATATTAGTTGATTGAATCAACTTTCATATCATCCACGTTGTGATTTACAGTTTTACTCATACTCTTGTGATGCTGCTGAGTAATTCCTTATGCATTCCTGTACTGGCGTCATCAGCCACAGACAACAACATTTCTTTGTTGGAGAACTGTTGGAGAACTGTTAGATAACTTTTTGTCATAATAATGCAAGAGAAGTGAAACAATTATAGAAAGACAAAACAAAGAGGACGGTCATACCGTTTTTCTTATTTTTAGTCAGATAATTTGCAAAACCTGAGATTAGAAAGTTCTTCTGTGTTGCAGATGTGTTCTAGTGCAGCGTAACGCGTCTATTGGATCAGGCTATGATCTTCTCCCTTTATGTTGTCTGATAAGCACTCTAATAAAGAAAAAGGCTAATAATTATCTTGAAATGTTTATTGAAAAACATTATAAAGAATCCGATGATCTGTTAGTTTTAAGGCTTGTGGCTTTTAAATTTTTATTCATATTTTAGTGAAATCAATGTACTACATAGTATATTTGACTCGTCACGCGATTTTTGGAGAAAAGCATTAAGTGACGAGCCAAATAATGGCTACTTAAGGTGCAAAGGTATCCTATACTACCTCTCATGCAGAAAAAATCACCATCATGCAACTCGTTGCCATGAATGATGATAAATACAATAATGTTTGAGTCTGTTATTGCCTTGGTAACAGAAAAAGCTTTTGTCAGATGTCTGCAATAGTGCTTCCTCGCTAACAATAATTGAGCAAAAACACTAAGTCAGTCAGACAAGAAATAGTTTTTTTTAAAAATAATGTTTGTATTGATCTATGATGTAAACCTCAACTTGTGGACTGACTCTTGTTATTTGCAGAGTGAAAAATCTTCAAAGTTTCACTTTGCCAAAAATGGGTATTTTCTGCCTATACCTACCATCATTCTTTCAAATGCTATGAAAGAACAATTTAGCAGATTGGCTTTATTCTGTTTCATTGCATAGAAGGTTTGTCTCCTCAAATTTGATCCCTAAAAAGCTGGTAAAAGTAAAATCATGGAAAGTAAATAATTGTTGCCCTTTTTTAAATTCTATGCCAGTTTCAAATTTCAAACCCGCATAGGGTCACGAAAAAAGTTGCTGTGGTCAGGTTTTGCCCTCTTTTCTAGTAATATCGGTGCAAAAGTGTTTGTTACACATGAAACAAAGGGAAAAACGGGCATGGCAGTGCACTTCTCCAGCAAAGTAATAGGGAGCTTAAGCAAAGGCGACGGCGACGGCTACGAAAACGTCATTTCGAATTATAACTTCTCGTTTTTGTAATTCTTTCACTATTAAATATGTGAGTGATCATCGCAGTTATGAACACTGCTTAATCAGTAGCGAAAATAAAGCCTGAAAAAAATTCAGTCTTGTACGGGATTCGAACCCACCACCTCTGCGATACCGTTGCAACGCTCTACCGACTGAGCTAACAAGCCATCTGGGAGCTGGTCGTTTTGTTGGTTCGTAATATACCCGTGAGTGGTGAATATATGAGAATCAATAAACGAAAATCATATCTTTGAACTGCGGATTAATGATTAAATATGTGACTGATCATCGCAGTTATGAACACTACTTAAGCAGTAGTGAAAATAAAACCTGAAAACAATTCAGGCTTCTACTGGGTTCGAATCCCGTACAAGCCTGAATTTTTTTCAGGCTTTATTTTCACTACTGCTTAAGTAGTGTTCATAACTGCGATGATTAGTCACACATTTGATCATTGATCCGCAGTTCAAATAGAACACTACATTTGGTCATTTCACGTTGATGTTTTGCAGAGGACCGCAACGAAATGTACCAAAATGTAAAACGCACGCGCAGGCGATTGTTTTTGCTCATTAATCCCAATGTTTTGTGACGTTCTCGTTGCCGTCGTCGTCCTCGTTACTTAAGCTGCCTAATATAATAACATATAGAGATGGGATGTTAACAACATATCAGCTCAAAATTAGTTCGCAAACGAGCAGTCTGGACAAATCTTATTTCAAACTGAATCCTATATTCAGAGTACAAATTACAAAACAGCTCTTCTGCTTCCAAATTAGAGAGGAAGTTTGAGGAAAAAAGGGAAACAAAAGCTCTCTCAGCTCCCTTTTTATCAGCAACCTCAGCCAAGCAGCCAAACCACATATGTTTGCGCGGGAAAGGCTCCCCCAAAACAATTTACAATTTTCTTGTAAGTCTCTGACCAGGTTTCAATCCTGCACCAACAGTTCTCGAGGCACTTTCAACTTGCAATGAAACTTCTACAAGTGCAAATTAAAGCCTAGTGAGACAAGGCTCATTTCCTTGTAGGCCCCTTGTTCATGAACAACAAACTGTCAGCAGATTGAAGCGAGCGTTCGAACAAAGTTTGTTGCATGCACTGTGCCAATAAGCACATCTTTGAAATTGGCAAGGTTTAAGCCTTCTCAGCTCTTGATGATGAGCTGCGGCACCAGCATATGACCCAAAACACAGTAATCTAGACACATTCCAGGGTAAATTCTGCGAACGATTCGGCCGACCAGAGAGTGAGTTCAAATAAGCCGAGTATAGCCACGTGACCAGCTGTCATGTAACAAGATACATCCATAACAATACCCATTCCTCCATCAAAATCGTTGGAGAAATAAGAGTTTTAATATCCCCCTCCCCCCCACCCCAACTCACTTTTAGAAGAAAACGAATGATTTTAATACATTTTTTAGGGTACCATACCACCTTAATGGACTATAGGAAGATGGACATTTTGGTGATCACAAGTATTATTATCATTATTCGTGATGGAGCTCACTGCGTCCAGGTGACAAAAAATGCCAACGAATTTCCAATGTATAGAAGAGCGCTTCGAGTGCATAGATTATGATGAATATAATGCCTGTTAAGGTAAGGATAACTTTCCTGGGTTTGTTTTTGTTTGTTTCCTTGTTGTTTTTGTTGTTTGTTTGTTTGTTTGTTTGCAGTTGTGTTGTGGAAACAGTCAGAAATGAAAGATACCCAAAGACGTTTACGCTCAACAAGAACCTCCACTCTACTAAAAAGCGAAATTCAAATTATTCGAAAGATTTTAGACATGAATAATACCTTCGTTCTGTCACGTTTGTTAATCGAAGGGTTATTCTTTTTTAAAGTTCATAGAGAACATATGTCGTCAGTGGACAGCCCTTTCAAATTAGAACGCACGAATGTATCACGTACAAGGTAAAATAATTCGCATCAATACCAATGAAGAAATTATCCATATATCCTGACATCTTTAATGTTGCATCCTAAATGTAAGTATATGGTTTTATGAAAAATAAAAGCTATTGATATTGCACAAGTTCACCACCAGCAATGTAATATTACATTGAAGAATATTAATTACAATGAAGAATGATTACATTTGACGCTGATGTTGTTCAGTTAGATATTAAACACAAGAGTCAGTACATCCTGTACTTTCGCATCAGTCTCCCTTTGTTCGGAATATAAATTAATTTTATAGGGTAGAATGAGACGACACTGAACTGAAATACGATCAAACGATGAACTCTGCATTATGAAAATTAAATATTTGTAAAGTAACGCCGTTGATAGTCTTAAATTTTACAAATGAACCATCACGGTTTTTTTTCTGGACAAACCGCACATCTTTTTTCTGGTCTTTGTTCACTAAAGTTTGCCTTAAGTTCCACAGGGAATAAAAAGGACAGAACGAGCGATTGAGAAACGAGGCAAAGGTTATTGAGACGCTTAGCCCTACAATATATTCCGTGAGTGCTACTGTAAACTTGTAATAGCGGAGCTCCGGCGGCCCGAACCGCCAAGCGGAGCACCATACTTATAGAAACCCGTTAACTGCATATTACAGGAGATTTATAAATAAATCGAATAAAGGGAACAACACTGTCTTTGTTAACTTGAAAGCAATGAAAATTCACCACAGAAATATCGACACCTTTATTTTCCCGTTGTTCTTGTTATCCCCATGGTATCAACGAACGCTTTTCATTCAATTAATTTATTCCTGTTACCATGTTACCACGAATAGCGTAGCTCCATGTTCTGTATATAAACCATACACAACCCACTATTCCTCGATTCGCTCCGACGATGGGCTAACGCTCAAAAAGTCAACTAATCAAATCCCTGTAACGGTGTCAATTTACATTATCAACTCCGTTGATAAACCAAATTTTCGTGTTTCACTCCCCCACCGACGCAGCACCACAGTTTCTTTAGAAACTAACCCCCTTTTATCAATTTGAGATGCAGTCTGTTCAATTAAAAAAAAGCTAAGTTAGACATGTACAGTTGACTGAAACGGAAAACGCTTCTTTAAGCTTGCGCAACAGAATGCCAAACGATCTTGCCGTGGAATATCAGCTGACATCAACATGCGTAACGCATCATCCATTACCGTTCATTATCGAGTTTCAATAACCTGGAGGAAGTGTTTATTTATCACCACTGAAGATCTATTACAATATTTGCCTTCTAGAAACACGAGCTCGATCATAATAGAACTCCGATCTCCCTCTCCTGATCTATATCAGCTTTAGATTCAATTGCAACTGTACATTTAAGGACCATATAATACACAGCGTTTATATATCACTGTGATAAAAATGGACAAAAACAAAAACAGACTTAATACCGACCATAAAAGAAATAATAAATGTAGTAAAGGACTAACCGTAAAAGTACTTAAATTAATTCAGAAAAGTTCGAATGCTTATCAATGCTCACCTTATTTCTTTGGGTACGATGTCACTTTAATCCTATTTTAAGCGGCGAGAAAAGCCTTTTTTACAAATCTGCCCTTGGCACCGCTTAGTATCACCTCACAGGACAGTACAAAGAAAAGCTAATATACACATTTTCCTTACTCTATATTCTTTTAACACAGTTGAAACACAATTAGTGTGTATAGCTACAAGTTTTGACATCATTTATAAAGGCGCCAAGTAAAACGTAATAATTTATGGCAGAAGCACTGTTCATCTGCTCATCCTGCCATTATTAAATAGTTTTACCCTCGCGTACTACAAAATAGAATTAAATGTTAAACGTGGAGTTAATAAAAATATAACGATCTTGCAAATTTTAAAGACAAGTCCAGGAAGCTCAAATTGTCATTCCAGTGTGGTGGGCCAACTGAGCGAGAGTAGATTACAGTTCGTTCCTAATTTATTTTATTTGATCGCAAATACTCCGCTAATTCACTTATATCCTTATCTTACAGCATGCTGTATAAAGCTTGGTACGGTTCTTTAGAAGCGTCACGTAAAACATAGCGCTAGCACGGATAAATGCGGCATACCCTTGCAATCCCCGATGAGATGAAGATTCACTCTGTGAAAATTAAAACTATATGTATATCTTAGGCGTGTTATCCTTCTCGCAGGATGATCTAATAAACAGTTGTTTAGAATGGCGAATCTCTTCTTCTTTGTAGCTTAAGACCCAACGCAACACCAATTCATTATAGATTGGGTGATGGATAACTGTGTAAGTTGTTCACTTATTTTTACTATTAAAACCATCGAGGAGATCTGACTGACTTCCTGCATTGCTATCTTTATCATGGCTGCTTAACATGACCGAAGTATGGGACCGGTTCTATACTCAGTCTGTAACATGAAGGAGCCATCCGGACTCAAAGCCATTCCGTTTGCCAGAGCAGGTGTTATTTCAACGTTCTCCCGGCGTTTGCGAAATAATCTCTTCAAACCATCCTTAAACACTGGCATCCTAAAGGTGTATACAAGTGGATTCACCATGGAATTTGCCAGATGCAGCACGTTCACAGCTCTCACCACGTACTGGGAAAGACATTGCGGACAAAATCCCCTAACAATGTAAACAACAAAAGCTGGCACCCAAAACACGAGTGACACGGCAATTACCGTGAACACTGTTCTTGAAAGTCGTAGGTTATGTTCGGTTGATCGAAAATTGTGGGTTGTTATTAATATTTCAGGTGTCGTGAAGAGCAATCGTTTGCGTATCTTAAGATAACTTGCGGTTATAACCATCAGAGAAAGGAATAGGAAAATGTGGATGGTGCCAATGACTGGTGCCCTCTCCACCTTTGCGTGGTACATCGACAACACAGACAGTCCTGCCACACATGAACCAACTACCCAAACGAAAACGATGCTGAAAATGTAAACTCGAGTTGTCGTTACACGATGACGGACTGGCCATAAAACTGCATAAGCTCTTTCCAGAGAAATAAGAGCGAGGAAAAGCACTGATGCACTCGATGCAAGGAGTTGAAGTGCCGATGAAGGGTTTTTTGTAGCTGTCTTTTGTCCTCTTATAGTGTTCATTCTGGGAATTTTCTCAGTAGCGAGGACTATGGGCTCTGCTATTCCCACGAGCAAATCAGCGACTGCAAGGTTGATAAGGAGCAAATTAGCTGCTTTTTGATTGTGAATCTTTGTGCAGAAGACGAAAATTGTGAAGGAGTTCCCAATGATGATAAGTGTGGCCTCCAGAACAGAGATAAAGATGAATACAACGTCCGTTGAATTTGGCATCTTTTTCTCAAGTGTTGAGAATCTCCTTTGAAGCCACGTTAAGTTTTTTCGACCTTTCCTTCAGAGTATTCCCTTGCATCGAAAAAGAGACGCGATTAATCACGTTTTCGATATTCAAATTGGTAAATTATCTTATGACCAATTACTTTTGTCTGCCAATCATTAATCATTTTAGTCGAATGCACATAAGCCGTCACCAAAAACGCTTTAAACGAAGCACAAAAGAAGACACATCAGGTGCACTTACTTCAGATGATTTCTCATTCGAAAAGCTTCCTGGGAAAATATAGTCTTTCTATCCTGACATTACCCTATATACTCGATAGTAATAGTCATCATTACATATTTACATAAAATGTGCTAATCTACATCCCCGTATTATGCATATGACAATGTTCTTTGATTATGAAATTTTTTGCCAACGATGCTGCGCGCTCTGTAGAGTTAATTAAATAAATCTTCAAAATAAAATTTACAGAAACATATTATATGGATTACAGAATGGGAGGACGGTGAGGAACGTCAACTAATATCTCTACCTTCAAATTTGATCATTTAAACAAATGCTGCAAGCGTTTTAATGCGTCATCTAACTAGGCGATCTTGATGTTAAATATTTATCACGGCATTTTCTTCTTTAGACGTACGTGTTCTCTGGTTCGCGCAACCACTTGCCATTTGCCTTTCGTGATGGGGATCATTGATCCAGTAGCAAAGTAAAACTGACAAGATTTTTCTCGTTGTATGTCCCGTAAACATAGTTGAGAAAACAAATCGTATATAAATAAATATTCACAAAAATTCCTACTTAAGTTGGAGTCTGATATCACACATGTTATACTAATGATTACATCCTGTACAAGTCATGTACCGTTTCAAATCAGATTATTAATTATTGTTGTTATTGTAATTGTCATTCAAAAAGCGTTTAGACGCGTACTGCGCAGCGTTAAAATTACTTTTTGATTTTGTCATGTGCCAGTGAAAGAAGAGACACAAACAAACGTTCTCTACTCTAAACGATACGATACAGTACGATACTTTATTTAACGTGGGGTTCACGCTTAATTAGTCAGCTAGTTTACAGGCAATCCATGACCCTAGTATATTATGAAAAATAAAACTAAAAATATACAGTAATTAATCATAAAACTACTAACACAGCAACTAAAAATCAAGATAATTAAGTTACAATAAATTCCAATATCGGACAAACTTAAGCGATCGAATTTTGTTATTCAATAAAAACAAAAATTTAAACGAATTTCTATTTTCTGTTAATGAAGGGCAAAAGGTGTACAAAGGATACCCACTTTACGGGGTCCTCTATCGTTGCTCTCCTTTATGATCATGAGCTATCCTTGTTTGTTATCGTTTAGTTTTAACAATTGCTATTGTTCCTTTAGCACGTCCATCACGTTTTGTCTTTAATATCCACACTTACGCCATCCAGGAATGCTAATGAATTGCAAACAGTGTGATAAAAATGTTAATGAATGTCTTATGCACTTAAATGTTTGTCTGTTGTCTCCAGTGATTTTCAAAATGGTGTTAATGACTTGAATGTTACCGCAAATGAAAGTTTATTTTTCTCTGTTGTATGCCGAATTACGCATATGAATGCCCAAAAATGTTATTGACTGTTGACAAAAATGCAAAAATCGTTATTGAATCTGAGCTACGTGCAAATGTTCGCTTCTTGGTGCTCATGAATGTATCTTCGCGCTATTGGTCGTCAATTCACGCAAAGGAACGCGTATTTTGTCGTAATGAACAGCAAAAGGTGTATTACACGGCCACCGCGCGGCGTCTCTCCATGGTGTCACGGTATCCTGTTCGTACCACACTGACACCATCATGTTCCTATCTTGACTGTTTGTCTGTCTGTCTGTCTATTTCGGTCTCTGTCTCTCCGTTAACTAGTTTATAAAATGTTCGCAGCATATTTTTCAGGAGTGACATTTTCAGTATCAATCACGTCTTCAACCCTTTTCTCTTCCCTTTTGAGAGACCATTGTACTGTGTTGATGAAACAGAATGTTGTAATCTATACCGCCCGAAGTGCACACATGGTATTACCCCCATGATGCAATATGGTGCGACACACCCACCTTTTGTGCGTTGACTCTACGTTAAATGTTGTTTTGTTTACAATCAACACCTTACAAAGAGTTTCTCTCATGGATATTGTCACACATAATTTGAGCTGCAGCCCGTTCAATTTTAACAACACTAACTTTGTCATCTTCATTTGAATGAAACGGAAAAGGCCTCTGTCGGCTTTCGCAACAGAACAGGAAGCGGTAGTGCCGTGCAATAGCAGCTGACATCGACATGCGTAACTCCTCATCCAGTGAAAATCTTTTATAATTGTCTTCTAGAAACACAAGCTCGATCAAAATAGAACTTACCCTCTGCTGATCTACATCACCTTTAAATTGCTAATGATCAGTTCCTGGTGAATTGTGGTAGATCCAGTCCTTTGTGGGGGCAAACGGCCATTTTAGGACGTAATTTGAATTTGTAATTTTGACCGTTTGCCCCCACAAAGGACTGGATCTACCCACAGTTCACCATTAGCAAAATGGTGTATTGCAACCGTATCTATACGGACCATATAATACACAGCGTTTATATATCGTGATGAGAATCGATAACAAATGTAAGCCCGACTTTAAAAAGGAATCATAAATATAGTAAAGGAATAATCATAAAAGTACTTAAGGTTGCTCGATTGGATTTTTCAGTAGTGACACCTTCTAACTTTAATATAAATCATGGCGCACTAAAACATAATACAGGAGATTGATATTTACACTCTTGCTAGGGATAGACCAAAGTGACGGGTGAGGTGTAATTTATCGAGATCGGAGTCACCATAGCAACGCAATGACGTCATTATTGTTTTTTACTCACAGTCGATTTTCTTGAAATCTAGAGGTTTTCTTTCTAAACTGTCTTCTGTAATTGTAGTTTAGATAGTTTCCCTGATGTGGAGCGAGTTTAAACAAATTCTATGAGAGCGATTTCGAGAAATTTTCAGTTGAAGTTTTCGACTGTTGAGTGACTCTACATAATTTACTTACGGGAAGCACATTTGGAGCGCATGTTATTTTTTACATATGAACCACATTTCCTGAAAAGTGGAACAAAATCGCTTCATTCAACGCGAGTGTGACTGACGGCTACTGTGCTACTGTTATTTTATAGATAACACTGTTCTACAGATTAGAATAATCCACCTCGTTCCTCCGAAGGCAATGGGGTGTTGTCGGAAAAGTAAAAACAATAATGACGTCATTGCGTTGCTATGGTAACTCCGATCTCGATAAAATACACCTCAGTCACCCGAAACTTTGGTCTATCCCTAGCAAGAAAGTGGATATCGATCTTCTGTATTATGTTTTAGTGCGTTGATCATGGCGGACGGTTGCATTCTTTCAAGCTCCGATGATAATCAATTTGTGGACGCTAAACTGGAATCACTTTTACCTGACCTTGAGAATTCTGATTTACAACATCTTCAATTAAAAGGAGATCGGTTGATCTGGAAGAGTAGTTTGAATTTGTTGAGTAATTTCGTGGAGTGCGACTTGCAGCAGCAGGGAAAGTGGTCGTCGCCTGGCGGGAACATGAAACAGTTTAAGAGCACCAAGAAAAATCATATCATCAATTGGTACAGTAAGAAACAACAAACTCTATATTTCCAGGTACGAGATGGTCCTAGTTTAAAGGATAGGTTAGTTCATTAGTCATGAACATGCCCGGAATGACAACTAATATGCTGGACTCGAATACACCTACAATTGCCGTATAAACGGAGAGCCAAACAATGTCGCCTTCCACGTTGTCTGAAGACTCTTACACAAGTGTTATTCGACAAACATCAGCCGACAGAGAAGGACAGGAAAGTTTAATTCCAGAGCGATCATATTCTATGATGAATGCTGATATAGGGGGTCTTAAACTTGATCTACTCATCCTACAGAAAAAGGTAGAAGAAAATGCAAATCTCCTGTCAGCAATTCAAAAACAAGAAGAACATATGGTAGCCGAGAGGTCATTGATTATAAAACGAGGTGCGATCATTTGTTGTCGACTCTACGCAAAAAAGAAAGGGAGATCGAAGAACTAGAGGAAAAATGCGTTTCCTGTGAAAATCGAGCATTGTCCTTGG